>PVJX010013371.1:0-47603 GCA_004027295.1 Dolichotis patagonum | reverse complement strand
TTTGAGGGAACTGTTCATAACCTGAGATCCAAGCTTATAGAATAAGGTCATCATAATTTTAGTTACTGTGTATTCAAATAGAAAAACATTTTTTCAGTTTTTGCTGAGGAAATAATATCAATAATATGAACAAGCTAAACGTTGGAATTGCTGTTCCATTTTACAATGACAACCTTGATGAAATTCATGCATACCTACTAAATAGTAGCACCCATTGTTACATATTTTTGCAACTACTTGGGAACCTGTTTCGTTGCCAGGAAGTTGCCATGGTCACATTCTATATTGGGGTTGGAATAGTGAACCCAAATTAGTAGTAGCTCAGAACATCCATGCTTGGAACTAGACTCTGGGAAGTCTTAAGTGTGCTAAAGCCACATTCAACATGGGTCAGGGGACTCTAAGGAAGCTGGTAGAATCCATCAGTAAAACTGTCAAGAGCTGTAAGTACTGATCCAACTGTCTGAACATGAAATATTGATGGACATCCTAGTTACATTAATAAGTGCTTGGTAACCCTGAAATAGAGTCCTCCACTTCTGATATTTTGGCCATTTTAAAAATAGGTCAGCAAGTAAACAATTATGTTGGCCCACACAGGAGATGGTTTAACCATCAGGAATCCTAAAATGTATTTGATGATGTGAGACTAAATTGAGAAGTTAGTTATGTAACCTAAATACTAGTTACCTTCCAACAAAGGACTAATTTTATTGCAGTCATATTGACGTAATAAATTCTTAATTTTTTAAAAGTTTCCTTTAGCCAGTTCTCTGAGGTTTTCTGGCACAGAATCCATAATACTGACAGATGATTGTCCTACTGCTGGGCATTTGTAGAAATGTACAAGATAACTAGATACCGAAGAAACAGGCTTGGAGGTTGGCAAACAAGTGTGTGCTTATTAAGGTTAGTTCAGAGCCAGGTGTGATGGCGAGGCCGTGGAATCCCAGCACTCTAGGAAGATGACGCAGGAGAAACAAGTTTGAGCCCAGCCTGGGCAACTTAGCAAAACTTAAATGAATAAAAGTACACCCTAAGGCTTAGGATGCAGCTAATGCAAAAGTCATGAGTTCAATACATGAGTACAGTACGCCCTGACTTACAAATACTCAAGTTGCAAACTTTCACAGGTGTACTGTATTAGACTAACTTTATCACATTACAGTCAAGTCCAACTTAACAAATGTTCTTCCAGAATGGGACTCATTTATAAGCTGGGGACTTACTGAACTAGGAAAAAAAGAAGGAAAAGAAAGAGTCCTCAGTGATAGCACAACCATTGCAAATGCACTGCTTGCACTTACATATCCATGAAGCCAGCACACCCAGAGATGAGCATTTACCTTGTCCCACTAGATTAAAAGGCGGCTTTTTGGAAAAGGGACTAGAATTGCATCTAAAGCAGCACCATAAAATAGAATTTCCTGAAATATTTTATATCTATTATTCATTTTGGTAGCCATCACCCACATTGTGGACAGTGACCCCAAAATATAACCCAAAAAAATGAATTTTAAACTTTAAATGGTACCATGTGGTTCCTGGTTACAACACTGAACAGAGCAGTACACTGATGAACAGTGACAAATTTTACTAACTAGAATGTAAAACATTCTAAATTTATCTGGAAAATAGTGGTAAAAACTGCAATAGTAAGGAACTATGTGAGGTCTCTGGAGGTAATCGGCTTTCTGAGGGTCTGAGGGTTGTGTAGTTGTAGCTGTTTGGACAAAACCCTTTGATCAGGAGGTCTAGTATATTATAAAGATTCCCTCTTAAGAAACCCTAAAGCTGGGCTGGAGAATTTAGCTCAGTGGCATAAGCGCCTGCCCTGCAAATGCGCAGTCCTGAGTTTGATCCTGGGTACTAAAAAAAAAAAAAAAACCTAAAGCCAAGACCAGGAAGAATGACTTCAACTTCCTGCCACGTGGAACAATTAGAATTTTGTACACAAAGAGAAATAATTAAAAGGATCCCTTCTTGGGGCCTAGGTAGTGGTAGCTTTTAGTTCTCTTCATTTCTGTGTATTAAAAAACCAAATTCCATTGGAGGATGAGGGATGAGGATCATGAGTTCAAGGCTAACATGAGCTACACAGAAAGACTCTGTTTTAAAACAAAACAATCCCAGAAATACAAGGAAGATCAATGTATGTGTTGGTCTAAACTAGGATGAGCTACATTAAAGTCCATAAAAATAGTTTTCAGTACAAGGGATTGTACTGAGCTCTGTGCCCAACTCTGACAGCCCTCCCTCCTTTCACTTTTATTTTGAGACAGTCTTGCTAAGTTCCCTGACTGGCCTGGAACTCAACATCCCACTGGGCCCACATGTTCTGTAGGCAACACTAGCCATACAGTATGTCTCTGACCGGAAGTATGAAAGACATTTTTACCCCAGTGGTGGCAAACCCATGGCACGCATGCCACAGTGGGCTGTATCACCAAAAGTTCTAAAAGATTTGCCATGATAATGATGTGTAACATCAGAATCACCAAAAGATTGGTGTTAAAAATGTAGTACCACCCCAGATATATTGTAGATACCTCCAAGTGGGGCCAAGCATTCAGGATTTTCACTGAAAATAGCTCTACTAAATTGGAGAATTTTAAAAAATATTCCTACTCATCATATTACTTGATTTTAGCATGTAGAAGTGACTCATTTACCATATTTCTTAGTATCTCCAACTTTATAGTTTTCTAAATCTGACATTACTCAAGTTACAACTGTCTGACAAATACTTATAATCCCCAGCACCACAAACACAACAGGTATGGAAAGGGAAAAATAGTAACTTCAGTGAGACATGTGTCCCACTCTAGCTTAACAAGGAATCATGGTTAACACACACAGTGACCCTCGTATTAACACCATATATCCCCTGATACGTGATGAAAACGCCTCTTAACCTCTGTGGCCTTCTTCCTCAAAACACAACTATGGTCTAATCATGAGAAAAATAGGCAACGTAAATGGATGAATATCTCACAGAATCAATTAAAAAAACTGTCAAAGTCAGGAAAAGTAAGAAAACAGAAAGCTATCGCACAATTGGACTGAATCCTAGAACAGCATCCTAGAAGGACATCAGTGGGAAAACTACAGAGATCCAAATAAAGTCTACAGTGTAAAGAGTAATGCACCAACGTTAGTACAATATTCTGGCTTTTGCAAATATACTGTAGTTACATAACAATGTAGCTACAATGTAATGTTAGTTAATTACTATAGTTTGGGTCTGGAAGGTCGCCCAGACATTGACATTGAACACTTGGTCCCCAGCGGGCTGTGCCATTGGATGGGGATGGAAACGTCAGGAGGCAGGGCCTCTCTGGAGGAGGTAGGTTATTGGGAGCATGTCCCTGAAGGGAATTTTAGGACCTTACCCCTTCCCTCACTGCTTTCCGGCTGCTGTGAAGTAAGCAGCCTCTTCTACCATCTGTTTTGATAGGGCCGTGACACCATGGACTGAAACCTCTGAAACTGAGCCAAACTAAATCCTAACTCCATTTAAACTCACTTTCTTCTTTTGTACAATGACACAAAGGTAATGGACACATTAACATTAGAGAAGGTGAGGGATGTAGCTCAGCAGCACAGTGCCTGCCTGGCAAGCGCAAGGTCCTGAGTTTGATTAGAAACTGCATGAAAACAGCCTAAGAACTCTGCACTACCTTTGCACTTCATGTAAATCTAAAATTATTTTAAACTAAAAAGTTTTCCAAACTAAACAATACTATTAAAATTATTCCAAACTGCCCTCCATACAGTGCACCCAATCTGAACTTTGTTTCTTCATATTACAAACAAGAAGGCTAAGTTTCTTGGAGCCCTCAGAGGAGCTGCACCCCTTTTATGACCTAGCCTTGAAGTTTTACAGCCTCATTTCCATTATACACTATTGACTGAAATGATTATAAAAAAATCTCACTACCTTTAAAGAGAAGAGGTCTAGACCCCTATCTCTAAAGAGGAGGCTCAGTGCCACATCATAAAAGAGCATGCATGATGGGATTAGATTGATATGATCATCTAAGAAAATGCAAATTGCCATACTGGAATTCACCATAAATAACTTCACGAACTTATGGTCAAAGTGGTTTTCCTTAAAAACAAATCTGATAATTCACCAGCCAAACTTTTACTAAGTTCCCTGATTATCAGAAAAGCCAAACAGTTCTGCCACCTGGCACAACAAAGCTGTAGTTCTTAGAACATACTTGCAAATTTGTTTATCTCTCACCCAGTGTATAGTAGCCATCAAGGCAGGAACCATGATGGATATAGAACACTAATCTTTACAGCCTTATTCAGGCCTTGTTAAAATATGAAATTATACTAAGCAAGGAGCCAGAGAATCTAATGTGATTCATAGAACAGTATTATTAGGTACCTTTGTAATTGCTTATTTAGATTTCTAATCATTACCCTAAAAACCAAGTCACTCTTCTGACCACATAGCAACCATCATGCTGTAAACTGAGCATCTGCCATATGTTTGTCCTTGATTTCACTTGGGTAACTTAAAATCACCTCAAAAACAACTTCTAACACAACTCTTCCTCCTCACCTCCACTATAAAAAGGAAAAAGGAGGGGAAGAAGTGAAAGGAAGAATAGGAAGCAAAAAATAGTAACCAGCTCTCACTCCTAACTTGTTCTTTCAAGTAATCTTTGAGTCACAGAATTAGACTTTTAGAGAATGAGGAATCTTAGCAATATCAATGAGGACAATACCCAGTTTTTATAAGTGAGGACACTAAGGCATAACAAAGCAATTTAGGATGATAAACAAAATGGAAACCAGATGTTCCAACACACTAAATCTAACCCTGTATTCACAGTCCTGATGGCATCAGAACCATCTGTGCACTTCCTAATTGCGTTTCACTAAGTCCGGAGTGGGATGCAAGTTCGTGAAGATTTCAGTTTCAAAACTGCAGATCTGGTAGTTACAGAGCCTACTGATTTCTTCCAGCACCTCAGGCTCCCTCCCGGCTTTTCTATCCTTATTCTACCTCCTTAGCCAAAGCCCAATCACTTCATGCACGGTTTCTAGCTTTCTTTCTCCAGTACAACTTTGCCGGACAGATTTTCCTAAACCGCACTTCCTATCGTGGTCTCTAGTTCCAAAATCTTTCATAGCTTCAGATTCTGAACCCATAAGGCACAGGATTCAAATGAGATCTTGTTTTAAAGCTAATTCCTGGGAGGACTGTTAGCAATTCTGATTTAGACTTGGGGCAAATCCTCGGAATCTGCACATTTAACAAGCATGAGGTGATGGACAGAATGTCTCATAGGTGGCCCAAAAATGATAGCGTGAAAGACACTGCACCTGTACAATAAATGCTAGTCCTAGGAGCAGGCATTCAAGACTACCATCAGCCCACCGTCTTCCACTTGGTTTTCATTCGTCGACTCCCTGCTACACTCCTTCTAGGCCATGTTCGAGCTCAACCCTTATTCTACCTCTTTCATTTATTCATGTTGTTCACTTTCCCTAGAACATGCCACCTCTTTACCACACTTAACACATTTTTTCCTAAATGAATACTGAGTCTCTCAAGGGCCAGTTCAAAGTTGACTCCTGCCACGAAAATGTTGCAGTGCCTCTTTCACATACTAACTTCTCCTTTTGTGCACGTGTCTGTGTGCGTGCGTGTGTCCGTGTATGTGTGTTACTTGTATTTAAACCCAGAGTATGCACATGTCATGCAAGCACTCTACCATTGGGTTACATCTCCAGCCCTCTTTATTTTTTGAAATGGAGTTTCACTAAGTTGCCCAGGCTGGTCTTGAACTTGAGCTCATCTTGCCTTGGCCTCTGAAATAGCTGGGGATTAGAGGCATGAACCACCACAACTAGCCCAATTTCTCTTTCTTCACATGTCTATAGTGATGAACGCTGTATTACATAATCCAGCATGAGACTTTTTAGGTAGGCCTGCTTTAACTGTGGGGACTCTATTTTTCAAATCCATTTTATTTCAAGGAAAAAGAAGAAAAAATTTCGAAACATGTCAATCGGGGGCAACAGTGGTACATACACATTGCACATTGTCATCCCCAAATAATTCACTCAGAGCACAAGACATCTGCATGCAATTGTCCAAACAATACCAGCACAAATCTTTCTCTTCACTGAACTCAGAGAAATTATTTCATATACATATTATGCATATACATATACATATGTTGTTACTTTCAGCTTCTCACACTAATGAGACAATACAATGTTTACATATGTGAGTCTTATTTCACTGAGTATGGTCTCAAGTTGTATCTATTTAGCTATAAGTCTCCAGTTTATCCTTCTTTATGGCTGAGTAGTACTCCATTGTATAAAAAGACATCTTTTTTATCCATTCATCAGTTGATGGGCATTTAAGTTGTTTCAAAGATCTGGCTACTACAAATTGTGCTGCTATAAACATGGGTGCACATATATCACTGTGGTATGATGCTTTCAATTCTTTTGGAAAAATACTCAGAAGGGGAATACCTGGGTCAAATGGGACCTCTAGTCCTAGTTTTTTGAGTAATCTCCACACTGATTTCCACAGTGGTTGCATCAGTTTGCATTCAACTGTGGGGACTCTTAATATGTCCATGTATCATGCATATTTTGGTATCACCAGACCATCTACCATCACAGGGACAAAATAACTGCCTATAAAATACTTAATTGGGTTGAATTAGTGTTTAAATCTGCTGTTATTTTTCATTTCACAGTCAAAAAAGGTGAAGTAGAGTGTCTTATAAAACTTTTTCATAGCTTCATGGAAAAAGTTGGTGGAAGATTTGGTAACACTGGGCTAGATCGTGACACGTTTCGAGAGATCCTGCACAACATATTTGGAATGACGGATGATATGCTGATGAACAGGGGTAAGATGTTGTGGAGACTAAATTGTGCCAATTTAAGATGCAAAGTATATATGTATTCAATTTTCTTCATAGAGTAAATTATTTTCAATGCTACACTAGAACGTTATAATGCCAATAATATAGTCCTGCCAATTAACAGGTTCTGAATACAAGCTCATCCAGAATTTCTTATGCATAACTATACAGCTTTGAGAAATAATCAGAAACGAACTAAATGAAGCTAGAGGTATTGTTGTTTAAAAATAAGCAGCTCTATTACTTTTAACCATGTTCTTTGGAATCATATTCTACAGACAGTTTTTCCTCATAAAAATAAGAGAATGCACCATTCAACATAAAAAAATGACAATGACTCACTACATTGGAAAAGTAAAGAAAATTATATATTTATTATATATTTAATCCAGTTAATTTTAGAAACAGATCTTTGCTGGAGTTGGTGGCACACACCTATAATCACAACACTTGGGAGGGTGAGGCAGAAGGATTGCTGAACATTCAAGGCCTGCTCAGACTACACAGTGAGTTCAAGGCTAGCCTGAATTACAGAGGAAGATTTTGCCTCAAAAAAAAGAAAGAAAGAAAAGACACATCTTCAAAGTGTACAATTTGTTAAGTTTGACACAGGATAAATGTGTGCAAATAATATGTCTATCATCTCTAAGAAGTAACATTTTTAACTGATCTTCCATAGGATAATACTAAATTTCATTGGTAATTATAAAAATTATTTTAGTAATTTACCTTTAGATATTGCAGAAACTCTTTAGAACAGAATTTTCACTACTCTTTTTAGAATAAAAACTATGTCATTGATTAGCTCTGCTGTTTGTCTCCTGGATTCCCAATATATGTACAAAATACCACAAACACCAGGCACAGTGGTGTATCTTCTAATCCCAGGACTTGGGAGCTGATGCAGGAGGGTCAGGAGTTCAAGTTTGAGTCCAGACTGCTCTACACAGTGAATTCAAGGCCAGCCTGGATTATACAGTCAGAGCCTGTCTGAAAACAAAACAAAACCATAAATGGAGCTTTTAATTGTTCATGGAGCAGATTGGTTCTTTTTACTTTAAGGATATGAAGTGAAACATATTTCCAATAACTTTTAACCTTTCAAAAAGATTGACTGTATAAAAACCTTTTTTCCTCCTCAATTTGGAAAACTTTTCTATCCACTCATATATATATATGAATATATATATATGAATATATATGTGTGTGTGTCCTACATATTTTTCTTTCAGTGTTTTGCGCATTTGACAGAGACAATGATAACTACATAAATGTAGAAGAATGGATTAGAGGATTATCAGTGTTTCTTCGAGGAACTTTTGAAGAAAAGATGAAGTGTAAGACAGGATTTCTGGCTAATACATACTGTCAACTTAGTATTTGATAAATGCTAAAAATATGATAAATTCTAAAAATATGGAATTACTGTTTGCTGTAACAACCTTGCAAATGTTGTTGATGACCGCTTGAAACAAAACAAGTGAAGAGTGGCCCAGTTTTAAGGTCACTGAAGTCATCTGCCTCAGTTCACAGGTTCCACAGTGCTCAGTGTCACCGGAATGGGTCTTCTGTCTGGCTCATGGCCTAAGTTAAGGGTCAGGCTCATGCCAAATCTGATCAGCAGGTAACACTGAGGTTTCTGAGGCTACCTCTGTCCTTAGCAGGACGTGGGCCCCAATATGGGGCAGTGCCTGTGTTACTGTAGGGCCATTCTTTGTCATTTCATCAAAGAAAACAAAAGGAGTCGACATGAGATGAGGCTGACCACACACTACCTACCAGACATTAATTCTTTACTGTTAGAATTCTTTTAGATGATTGAGGAGAGGGAATTGAACAGAGTAAAGACAATGCAAGCCCAAGGGAAGAGTGTTACAAATGGAGCTTTCACCTTAAAAGCAACATTAGAAACTCAGGGGTCATAATCTCACAGTTCACAATTTTGCCTAGAAATAGCTCTGGTCTATCCCACTGGGGTGATGTTCACATGCTTTATTCCTCTGGTGTCAGGATTTTAGGATTTTGGGATTTTGGGTGAAGAACTCTGGAAAGAACGGAAACAATTTTAAGTAACAGTTTTCAAAGCAATAATTTTCTTTTAAGCACATATCTATTTGTTTAAGGAAAAACTGTAGACTTATATGTAAGTGAGCAAATTTTTACCCATTCTTAATCTTTCATTTGAATTTGGCTTTGGGGCATTAAAAAAGAAGATCGCTAAAGGTATATGTAAAAATTATAGCACCATTTTCTGAAACCATCACACTTCTCTGATGTTTGACTTTTTTATTTTGTATTTCCACCCCCAATCTAATTTCTCATGAGATAGCATCTAAGTAGTTTCTACTTCAGCTTGCTGCAGTATTTTGTTTTGTGGTACCAGGAACTGAATCCAGACACACGTGCTGGGCGAGCACTCTTAACTAAATTTCGTGAATGTGAATCCTGTGCTAATACTAATACTTTAGTGAAAGACCTGTGATGCTGAATACAACTGTGTATAGCAGAACAGCATCACAGTGTCAAAAAGATTTTCTTCCGCTATTTACATGTCCTAAAATGTTTCCGATGCATTTGAAAATATGTTGGCTGAGGATATGACTCAGTGGTAAGCATGCTTGTCTAGCATATACGAAGTCCCAGGTTCAGTCCTCAGCAGGAAAAGAAAAAAGATACGTTAATTTGGGGGCAATAATCCTGTTTTTTTGTTTTTTCCAGTACGTGAGGCTGAACCCAGGGCCTTCACATTCAGCTACATGCCCAGACCTTTTGCATTTATTTATTTTCTATTTATTTAATTTTTTAAAATTTTGAGTCAGGATCTCACTAAGTTATTGAATTGCCCAGGCTGTGTTTAAACTTGCAACTCCTCTGCTTTAGGCTTCTAGAGTACTGGGATCACAAAGTGTCACCATTCAGGGCCCAAAATTCCACAGTACTTTTTTTTTTTTTTTTGGTACTGGGGATCGAACTCACGACCTTGCACTTGCCAGGCAGGCGCTTAAGCCGCTGAGCTAAATCCCCAGCCACAGTACTTTTTGTAGGAAGGCTGTATTGCAATTCCTTATGCTATTGACTGGAGAAATTCAACAGAGACCTAGTTCAGTCTGATTCTTTGGAATTTATTCCTGGCTCTATTGCTTTTGCCAAAACACTTAATTAGATATAATCTCCAGGAGAACTGCTCACTGCTGTGACCCCAGAATCTGAGGAAGGTCATTTGTGGGATGAATGAGTGAACTCCATGCTTACAAAGTGAGAGGGAAATCTCTCTCCAGAAGAGATTATTTGATAATTTGGATGGTGCCCATGAGCAAGCCCTATGGAGATGACTGATTCATACAAACTGATAAGAGTTCTTTTTCAGTGGTAAAGTAATATTTCACTAGGTATTCCATGTAAGCAAATCATAGTAGTAATTCATTATACACATGTATGAGCAAGGCTTTAGAGATTTTATCTTTTATTGCTTCATAACATTTTAAACTTTATGATACCAAAATCCAGGAATTGTATGCCTTTCTTCCCAAATCCTAAAGGATATTTAATCTTGTGGAAAGAAATGTAACAAGGCTTTAGTATAACATCTCTCTACCACATACAGGATTCGATCAGCAAATTTATGGTGGATAAATGGATAAACTATATTTATCCTTTAGTATGTTAGCTGAAATAACTAAGAAAAAGACTAATGACATATTAACTGTTCTTATATGTCTTTACACTTCCTATGCTTTTAAAAGTCTGTTTTGAGGTTTATTATTTGAATGGAGACGGATACATTTCTCGAGAGGAAATATTTGAGATGCTGAAGAACAGTATACACCAAGAGTCACCCGAAGAGACTGATGAAGGAATAAGAGAGTTGGTAGATATAATACTTACAAAAATGGTAAGAAAGAAAAACTGTAATGCATTATATTCATTCAAGTACATGTTACATAAAGCTAAAAAATGATTTCTTTTTTCCATAATGAATGAAACTTTTATAAAAACAGGAGTTTTTGTGCTCTCTGTCTATTGTATAAAACAGTGATTGGCTGGTGTGGGTACTCATTAAGTATTTATAGAATGGTTGGGTGGTTAAATCATCACCACACAAAATAAATGTTAATTGTATTATTTTAAAATACCTTTTTTGGAGGGCAGTACTAGGTAAGGATCAAACCCAGGGCTTTCCACATGCTAGCCAAATGCTCTACCACTGAGCTGTATTCCCAACCCTAAAGTATTTATTAAATTTTTACCATTATCGGTACATTTTCAGTACGTAACGATTATACTCCTTTCAGGGAGCTGATACATGTACAAACACATCTAAATTTTTCTTTCATTCTCCTTTCCTTCCCTCCCTCCATTCCTTTGTTCCCTTCTCTTTTGCAAAGGATCTATCTCCCTATTTCCTATTAACTATCTTTTATTTTGCTCTTTATATTGCAGGTTTCTCATACAAGAGAAATCGCGATATTAAAGCCTGCGTGTTTATTTCCCTTAACATTATGGACTCAAAAGTGCATCCATTGTCCTACAAATGACTCGTTTACTCTTCTTTATGGCAGAGTAGTAATTCATTCTGTTTAAATACATTTTCTTGGCTGACATGATGGCACATGCCTGTAATCCCAGCACTCAGGAGGCTACATAGCGAGTTCAATGCCAGCCTGAACTACGTAGTGACAACTTGTCTCAAAAAATTATTTATGGGCTGGGGATTTAGCTCAGCAGCATAAGCACCTGCCTACCAAGCAAGTGGTTGTGAGTTCAATCCCTGGTACCAATAATAAATAAATAAATAAATATTTTAAAAAAATTATTTATGCATTCACCTGTTGGATATATAGACTGCTTCCAAGACTTAGCTAATATGAGCTATGCTGCTATAAACATGGGTATGCATGTATCTCTCTGTACTGTGATGACTTTAGCTCTTTGGGGAAGATAACCAAGAAAAGAAATGGCTGGGTCAGATAGAATGTCTGGTTAGTTTTCTGAGGAATCTCTATACTAAGTTCCACACTGGTTGAACTAGTTTGTATTCCCACCAACAGTATAGAAGGGTTCCTTGTTTGCACAGCCTCACTAGCATTTGTTGTTATTTGATTTATTGATTATAGCCATTCTTTGTGGACTAAGTTGGAATCTTGTTATTTTAATCTGCACTTAATAGCTGGTGATCTGAGAAGTGTCTATTCATTTCAGTTGCCCATTTAATTGGGACTTTTAAGGGGCCTAATTTTTTTTAGTTCTTTGTATATGGTAAATATTAATCCTGGAGGAATAACTGGGAAAGTTTTTTCCCATTCTGTAGGTTGTCTATTCTGTTGGCTGTTTCTTTTGCTATGCAGAAGCTTAATTTGATACAGTCCCATTTATTGATTCTTGATATTTCTTGTGCAATAGGGGTTCTGTTTAGAACCCCTATTGCCCATGCCTATCAAGAGCTTTACCTATTTTGTTTTCCAGCAGATTGTTTAACACTGAGATCCTTGATTCATTTTTATTTTAGTTTGATCCATTTTAGTGAAAGTATGGATTTAGATTCCATCTTTTGCACATGTGTAGCTAGTTTTCCCAGAGCCACTTGTTATAGATGCTGTCTTTCCTGCAAGTGTATAAACATGGCCCCTTCGGCAAAGATCATATAGCTGAATACACTGGAGGTCGTTTCTGCATCCTCTATTCTGTTCCACTGATCTTTTTGTTTGTGCCACTGTCATGCTGCTTTTAATCACTGTAGCTTCATAATGTAACTTGAAGTCTGGGATTGTGATTTCTCCTGCTTTTTTTTCCCCCTCCCAGGATTGCTTTTGCTATTCTGGGTCTCTACCAGTTCCATATGAATTTTAGGATTGCTTTCTGTAGTTTTGTGAAAAATGCTATTGCTATTTTGATTGCTATTGCGTTAAATCTGTGTATCAGTTTGGAGAATATGGCCATTTTGACAATATTGGTTTGTGCCTAGCCAAGAACAGAGGGTAACTTTCCATTTTCTGATGTCCTTTTTACAGTACCCATTTTCAGGGTACTGTAGTTTTCATTGTAGAAGTCTTTCAGTTCTTTGATTAGGTTAATTCCTAAGTTTTTTTTTATGCTATTGTGAATGAAAGTGTTTTCCTAATTTTGCTGAGCTCATTATTGATATATAAGAATGCTGATTTTTGTGCTGACTTCTGTATCCTGCTACACTAAGTTTGGTTACTAATTCTAGGAGTCTTTTGGTGGAATTTTTTGGGTCTTCTATGTAGATCATGTCATCTGTAAATAATGTAACTTCTTCCTTTGCTACACATATCTAATTCTTTCCCATGCCAGATTTGGCTGTTTTGAGCACTCTATTGAAAAGGAGTGGTAGGGCTGGGAATTTAGCTCAGTGGCATTAGCGTGCAAGCTGGAGGTTGTGAGTTTGATCCCTGGTACTACAAACAAACAAAAAAACCAACCAAAAAAAAAAAAAAAAAAAAAAGGAGTGGTAATGCTTGCCTTGTTTCTCATTGAGGGAACGCTGTCAGCTTTTCCCCATTTAATGCCTAACCCTAAAATATCATCATTGAGACCTCATTAACTTGGGTGGGGGAGGCTACATAGATTTATGTAAAATTGGGTCCTACTTTGTCTTTATGTCTGCTCCCCTTCAACTCATCTAACTACTATAACAAAATAATAAAAATATTTGACTCTCATAGAGTGCCTACTACTGTATATATGCCGGCCCCTCAGAAAACTTTAAAGTATTAGCTCATTTTTGCCTCCAAACAATCGTATTATCTCCACTTTGTGGCTGATAAAACTGGAGGACAGGAAGGTCACATGAGAAAATGTGATGCAGAAGTCATCTCTCAGTAGAAACTGCAGTAGTCCTTCACTGTGAACTGAGTGCCTTCTACCTGGTTTCTCACTATGATCCCAAACTAGATGCAGTGAGGTTTTGTGAATCCAAGGCAGCCCTGGCCTAGCTTACTAATATGGCTCAAGCTCGGTAAAGAAACAGAATGGGGACTCTGCAGTCACTATGCAGGCTCCAGAGTATCTTCTTTTAAAAATACTTTGGACTAGCTACTGCTACAGCTGAGTGCATATGCCTTCTTCAGAAAGAGTATGTTCTCTAGTACTGCCCACACGCTTGTTTTTAAAGGAAGTGTTTATGGAATGAACCTTTTTCTGACAATGATTAAGGTTTCTCTAGATAAAACTTCCAGCAACATTGATGCAGCTGTGCCTGAAAGTGAAAAAGCGCTCATCTTGTTCAATCCAGTTCAATTAGGCAGCTAAATAAAGGCATTTGTAGTCTACAACACAAGCCCCCCATCCATGCCATTTTTCATAAGCCCCATCCTGAATGCTTTGCTGATGTATGCCCTGCTCACTGTAGGCCATTCTTCTATTCTTTTTCCCTACACCTCTATTATCCACAGCTCAGCTATCCTCAAAGGCCCACCATTTGCCTGCAGGCTTGATCTAATGACTCTAGCCCCCCCACCCAGTTAACTGCTATAAACGCCTAGAGACTTTTCAAAAAGGCAACTTCACTTCTATCCTTCCTACCTGACGAACTCCTAAGTATTTGTTCTTCAAGAAACAAATTCTACAAAAATTAAACTTGACTATCATTGTCCTGTTGACTTACTGCTTCATAAAAAGCAGGAGATAATAATAATAGACTTGGAAAGACTCAACTGATTATATTTCTTGTAATTTCCATAATTCAGACAGTTATAGGGACATGGCCACATTTTATATAGCTAACGTAGGTAAGGTATACCTATTAAAATAACAAAATGGCCTCTAAATAAACCTTTTAATTTGTAGTGTCTTCAGAAATGCAAACTTTAAATTTTGCTTATAAAGTCTTTTAATCTAGACAGCTATTTTCCATGGCAAAATTAAAATGACTATGATTTATGAAAAAAATCATCTTCCTCTCTAGGATTACGACAACGATGGCAAGATATCTTTTACAGACTTTGAAAAAGCAGTCAGACAAGACAAACTTCTCTTGGAGGTGTTTGGGCCATGTTTACCAGAAGCAAAGGTATAGTCCTAAGTACTGAAAGCCCACCTGTGTGTATGAAGGCTTTTAATGTATGAACAGGACAAATTTTCTGAGCTGAGAAGATCAGTCTAGTAATTGATTTGGCTCATAAAACTTCCTTACCTTCCTTTGATCAACTCTACTTTTCAAACATATGATATAGCAACTTTACTGTATGACTCTGCAAATGAACACGCATGTGGTTAAGCTATCCTTATCCTTCTCAGCACTGCATCTAACTTATCCCAGTGGTAGCTTATTCCCTAAACCCCATATCTGAGATTTGCCTGGAAATATGCAGTAAAAACTAATGCATGAAGCAGGGTTCCAATTGTAACACTGATGGGTGAAAACGGCACAGCACAAATGCACTGGAGGAACTCCTAGGATAGAACAGCCAACAGTTCTTACTTTGTGTAAGGGCCTCACTAAGTCACTACGTTGTCCAGCCTAGACTGTAACTTGTGATCCTCCTGCCTCAGCCTTGCAGAGCACAGGGATTACAGGTGTGTGCCACTGTGCTCAAGCCAGTAGTCCTCTAGCTGCACCACAAGGGTTCATCTGCTACACAGTTATCTAGAACTTTGCCCTTTGAGATGTAGTCTGGAATTGGCAGCAGTGGCATTCACTAGGAACTTATGAAAAATCCAGAATCTCAGCCCCTACACAAAACTAAGTGAATCACAATCTACTTTTGTTGTTTTTGCTTGACACAACCAAAGTTTCTTTCTTTCTTGTCACATTCAAATGCTGTGCATGTCTGTCAGTAGATATGGGGAAGCAAGTAGGTTCCTCAGAGAAAAGATGAGAAACCTACTCAGGCACAGAGAATCCATTTAATATCCACTGCCATTCAACCTGTCAGAGAATTCTGTAGATTGTCATAAAATACACATACTAGAAAATTTACCATCTTAACCTTTTTTAAAATAAACAGTTCTGGGTCGGGGTTACAACTCAGCAGCACAGCACCTGCCTGGCAAGTGCAAGGTCTTCAGTACAGTTGTTACTATCAATGGAACAGGGTCATGCAACCCATCTCCACAATTCATTGTGCAAAACTAAGTCTACACCCATTAAACAACTCCTCATGCCTACTATAGCAGAATCTACATTTAAACAAGACCCTAAGGTGAGATTCACAGCATCCTAACATCTGACAAGTCTTGACAGCATTTGTTCTTTCCAACTCCGCGCTTAGCTCTGTACCTGTGATTTCAATGATCCCCGCCTCATGAGAAAGCAGAGCCTAACTCCACGCTTGCAGCTTCTTCTAATACTCCCCACCACTTACAGCCATTCTAGCAAATTTGATCAGTATATGTGACAGCTGAAGTAAACCTTACTGAATGAAATGTTCAAATCGATCCTTAGGCAAGAAGCCCTGAAGGTCAAGAACAAATGAAACATAGACACTGGGCACTATGGGCTGTCTCAAGTTATTCGTATCAGTAAAGAAAATGGAAACCTTCTGGATAAAATCAGATTTCAAAATATGTGTTGATGTGCTTAAAGTGTAGTGGTCAAAGTCTAGACTTTTCAAAACTGATTTTTTTGATTAATTACAGATCAAGGGAATTCTAAAAAGTTTTTTTTTTAATTCATGTAAGTTTCTAATTTCAATTTTGTTGTAATAGTTCATTAACTTTTTTACTTTATAGAATTGTCTTCGTTTTGAAGCCCTGGCTTTCAGAAACATCATGACTTATAGTTTTTGAATGTGAATTGCTCAATATTTCTATTAAAATAAGAAGTAGATACTGGATGCCTGTCTTTATTTGTATGGTAAAGTTTCAATATTTGCTTTAATTTACAAATAGTTATAATGTGGAAGGTAGTGTTATATAACAAACAAAATTAAGTATAGATCATAAATTACATGAAATACTATATGAAGTTTGAATGAAATTATAAAATGGTATGCATTAAAAAATACTAGCAGTAAAATCTCTTAAAAGAATATGACAGGATAACAAAGAATAAATGTCCTCTTCTGTCTGGCAAGCATGAGGTCCTGAATGCAACTCCTGGTACCAAAAAAGAAAAAAAGAATAAATATCCTCTTTAGAAAATACTAGCTCGGCGTGGTGGTGCACACTTACAATCCCAGTACTCAAGAGGCTAAGGCAAGAGGATTGCTGTGGGTTCTGAGTTCAAGGCCAGTCTAGACTACAGCAAGACTGACTCAAAAAAAGAATACTAACTTGCTCCTGGAAATCTATATTCTTCTTCTTTGTTTTAATGGATGACTCGTACAAACAGCTTCCAACTTGTCCTCTGGAGACTTTGGCACAGATGAAATTACCTATTTTAAAAAGGAAAAAGAACCACCAAAACTTAGTTTTTGTGTGAAGAGTAAATAAATGAGAAGAGGTAGGATATAAATCTAATGCTCCAGTCCTTGCCATCACTTTTGAGAGCTGGCCCATGTTCTAGACACAGCTTATGTTCTAGGCACAAAGTTTTCTGTCCAAATATTGATGGGAGCCAAGTTTCCAAAGCCATTTGCCAAGAAAATAAAATTGGAGGAAGGGTAGGGGGTTACAGCATTTCGATACCACATGCAAGTCCCTAGGTTTGATATTAAGAACTGAAAAATAATTTTTTCCCCTGAGGGAGAAAAGTAAACATATGCTCTCCTTTAGCATCTTTAAACAGATTTTGGAGTGGGGAATGGTTACCAGGGATGGAATTCACAACCTCACCCATGCCAGGCAGGTGCTGAGCTAAATCCCCAGCTCCTTCTTTAAACTGATTTAAAGTTACCTGGTTTTTTTTTTTTTTTTTTTTTTTTGGATACAGACAGATATCCAAGTTTTGCATTTTGAAACACAGATAATATCTGATAGAGACAAATATCTGAAATATTTGGGAGAGGAATAAAAAATTTGGATAAATAAGCAGAAAATGGTATAATTCTCAATGTCCTAGGAGAAAAATGGATATGAAACACACCAAAAAAGTGTGGTCAATAAATCAAAGCAGACGCTGGGAATTTAGCTCAGTGGTATAAATGTCTACCTAGCACGCACAAGGTCGGGAGTTAAATCCCTGGTACCAAAAAACAAAACAAAAACAATCAAAGCAGAATAACACAGTCACTTGAATGGAAAATTATTAGAAAATGAACTATACAAATATTTCCCTTTTTTTCCTGGCATGATGGCGCACTACTGTAATCCCAGCACTCAGGAGGCTAAGGCAGGCAGATGGTTGCAAGTTCAAGACCAGCCTGGGCTACAAAGTGAGGCCAAGGTTAATTTGAACCACATAGTGAGACTCTGCCTCAAAAAGACGAAAAAAAAAAAATCCCTCTTTTGTTTTTCTATGTCTAAGATTTGGACTTTGTTATGGTTGATATATTGTGTCAACTTGAGAAGTTTAGAAATTTAACTAAGAGACTCAGTAGGGAGCCAGGATCCTTACTTTGTAAATATTCTAACCCTGTGCAAGAAGGCACAGAGGTGGTGTGAGTGTTGCACTCACCTTGGGGCCTGCTTGCAAAATAAGGGAGGAAAAGAGGCTTGCTCCCCTCTTTTGCTCTGGCTGCGTTTGCTCACTGCTGCCTTCAAGTGTTGCCCTGTGCCATGCCACTGCCTTGGAGCCAGCTGATTATGGACTGAAACCTCCACAAAATGTGAGCTAAATAAACC
The DNA here is from genome assembly GCA_004027295.1 of Dolichotis patagonum. Taxonomy (NCBI): domain Eukaryota; kingdom Metazoa; phylum Chordata; class Mammalia; order Rodentia; family Caviidae; genus Dolichotis; species Dolichotis patagonum. Next base: position 29,010 of record PVJX010013371.1, on the reverse strand, counting down.
TTTCCTTCTTTCATTTTGGGTGTTGTGTATTTTGTTCCAGCAACGAGAGAAAAGTAACTAAGACAGACTTTATACTTTGAAAATGCAGGCAGCTCTAGCTGAGACAGCTATATATTTATAAGCATCTCTGATCAGCTATACCTAAGGAAGTAAGGTGCTGCAATAAACTGAAAACTTAAGAAGGCTTAAGCATTAAAAACTACATCCATGTGCTTTTAGTATTCTTATTAGGTAATAATTTTCAGACTAAAAAGAACTATGTAACAGAAATGAAATCAGGCTTTTAGCCTCTTTGAATCATGTTGTAAAATTTATAACAATGTGACAAGCTCTTTCTGAACTTTGACATTATATGTAAAAGAATGGGCATGACCCTCAGTTTATCATTTCTATAACCACTCTTCGCTCCAAAAAAAGATATCTTTCCAAAGCTAATTCATCAGGAGGCTGAGCCAGGTTTGTTGAGAGTGTGAGGCCAGCCTGGGTTAAAGTAATAAGTTGAAGGCCACTCTGAATCACAGTGAGATCCTCAAAAAAAAAAAAAAAAAAACCTCACTCAAATGTTAACTTTTTTTATGCTTGAGCCAGAATGATTACGTAAATAATGTTTAAAAAAAAGAAAGACTATCTGTTGTGAAGTGCTGTGTTGCTTGCATTGTTCTGTTCTGATTTGCTTTGTTCTATTCTCTTTTGTTTTATTCTCTTTAAAATACATAAAAAGACTACCTAAGCAGCACAATCTAGTTCTAGTTTTAATTTTTTAAAAACTTTACTTAAAATGCAGACCTTAAAGAAATGAAAAGACCCAATCTTTAGAAATCTCACCTTCTTCCATAGCTATTTTTATCACAGAAGCAAAATAATCATTTTAAATTTGACTATGAATTGAAGAAAATTTACATTAATTTTCTTCTTTGGTTCATATTATAACTACTTGGGAAGCTGTTTAAAAAGGGGACCTGGAAACCACTATTGTACATTGATTTAATCGACTGAAACGACTATGTTAGTATTTTTGTATCTAGAATGATATAAAAGTATGTTCATTGTTTAAAGCAAGAATTATCATCAAAAATAATATATGCTGGCCAAGTTCAGTTCATTTAACAGATTCTTTAAAAACCACACCAAAAAGTAAAAATTGAAAAAACACAATTCTATCATTCCCATAAATAACTTTCCATTTAGTCATCAGTCCTAGAATCAAATCATCTTTTAACATTTTTTACTAAATAACCTCACCTCTTTAAGTTTATTCCGAATTAAGTTTGCTGATGTATTCAAGGAATCGTCTTGCAGATCCACTTTAGGTATGTCTGGTAACTTAGGCCCAATCATCACCTCATTACTGCTTGTGCTTGCTTCAGAAATTCCAAGTTTGTGATCATCTTCTCTTCTTCTTTTCCGTTCCTGCAGCTGTGTCGTCCTAGGCATAAATCTGTCAATTGCCCCTGAAGCAGTAATGGCTTTTTGTGCTCCAGAACAGGAATTTTTCGAAGTGTTTATCTGTGTTTGGAGTGAAGAGTCACTGTGGACACAGTGTTTCACTGCTTCATTATGGTCTCTACCATCCTTATAGGCATCCCATGCTCTGTCTACATGTTCCCCAGGTGAACATGCAGGTTTTGAGGCAAAATAACATAAAGGCAATTCACAAGAATAAGGAAACTGAGGATCTTGGATCCCAGGAGGTGTGTTCAAAGTGGCGGCACGAAATCCAGACACATCTGAGTCGAAGGTCTGTCTAAAATCTTCTTTATGCTCTGGAACCAGTTTCTTCTTTGTCATATAATAGTCTTTTTATATTACAATTTAAAAGTTGTGGGAAAGGAAAACAGAAATAGTTCACTTACTGTTTTTACCACTCAGAATCATGTAATTTAAAAGACAAACTGAAAAAATGTTACCAAATTCTACTCCAACAATTTTTTCTTTTTTTGGCGGGGGTGGGGCTGAGGGTCACCCTTGCAGTATACATCAGGGTAGCCTCAAACTCACTATATAGCCCAGGCTAGCCTTGAACCCATAGGGATTCTCCTGCCTCAGCCTCTCGAGTGCTGGGATGTCATGTGCCACCACACCTGGCTCAGTGATTTTATTTCTTGAGCAGAAATGTATTGATGTCATTTAAAGGCCTTTTAACAGGATAAAAAATGTGTTGCATGTCAAAATTCACTTTTTTCTAACTCCACAGTTGTCTGGCTTTATACTTCTCTTGTGTATTCATTATTATTTCTTACTTATGTATCCCATGTCTTACTTTTCTTCAATCCACCTGCCCCTCTTTCTCTGTCCACTCCAAAAGCAACCTGCAACACTCTTCTCCGTACCTCTGATCCACTCACATGTAGATCTTACAGTCTCCCATGTCACTATCCAGAAAGCTTTTTTTTAAAGCTTCAGAATATTTTACTATATGAATAGCATGTTGTTTAGTTTTTGTTATTAAAGCAAACATTATGCTGGGCGCACTTTTAGGGTCTGTACTACTCTCTTGCCTGATCTATCCTCCCAGAGGCAGACTGCACCACCAGAGTGGGATATGGAAATCTGAGATAACCAACAGCTTTCTTTTGCCAATCCAGCTTATGTAGAGTGCTACAGAGAGCCCTGTGATTTAACTTACTGAACACAGTGATCATTTACTTAACCTGTCCCACATCTACACAGGGCACTCCCAAGGGTGTATGTTGCAAAATGCCTGACACATAAGAAGTGTTTAGTAACAGGATTTCTATACCTTTATTTTTCGTAGTTCGTGCTATATAAGCCTTTCTCTCTTCTAATTTTTTTCTAGTTTCTTCAATTGTCTCAAATTCTGGAGCATAGCAAACATGAAGCAATCCACCAAAGAAACTCTGCTCATCCATTTTTCTCTTGGCTATCCTAAACAGAAATACATAATATGGTCTATTAACACAGATATGGATATGCTGTCTTATAATAACAAATACATAAAAAAGGAAACATTAATTATATTATGTATAATGGTACTTTGGTTCATGAACTTAATTCCTTCTACAATTCTAGAAAAAGACAGCCATGTTCACATTCATGTGGGAAAGATGGCTGCAGCTGTGTTCACTATCCAATGCAGAGCTTGTAAAAAAAATAAAATTCTGCTGAATGTTTCTGTTTGCAAACCAAACTGTAAACAAAAGCACTTGTGAACTAGATACCGCTGTATTTTATATGAGGCTAAAGTCAATTCCTCTTCACTCAATGCAACCCAGGCATACCAGTTTTGTCCAACCTGTGGGCTGCTGATTGGATATACATGCTACACGCTTTCCTAATCATGAGAAGCTGGTAAATTGGTTGGGAAAGTGAAATTACACAGAAGAGCTGTCTGACAACAACATATGACTCCATAAAAACAAGTGTTTCTATGGCAGAGTATGAGAGCTACTGGCAGCCCAGAAGAGAAATATGACCGCATAACAGCCAGGGAAGGATGAGTCAAAGGTCAGATTAGAGACAAGAAAAGGGATCAATACAAAAGTAGATAAGGCATTGCACACTTTAGCTTTATGGAGCAGGTTTATGCTATGTAGATGTCAAGAAAAAGATGGAGCTAATTTACATAATAGGAAGTACAACAGCTAATGTTTACTATGTAATTTCTATGTAATTTCACTGTAATTAGAACAGGACACATTGCCCTAAGCACTTTACACAAATTATCTCACTTTATCCTCATACCTCAAGAAATAATTTCTTTTTTTTTTCTCAAGAAGTAATTTCAACATATAGATTTTAAGAAAAGAAAAAAATAGGCTTAGCGGGATTAAATTACTTGCTAGTCATGAAGCTAGTAAGCACTACTAGAAAACATACTCTACATTCAATTTTTAATCTGCCATACCAGAGGATAGCAATTGTTAAGCATGGGAACAAGGGGATGGAAATAGTGTTTTGGTAAAGTTAGCCTTTTAAAAGACTTCAGGAAGATAAGAGTAATACAGGACCATGTTAAGTTTTTGGGTAATTCAATATGAATGACAAAAACCTGAGGCAAAAATGATAGCACTAGGAATGGAGGAAATGTAATAGTGCTTAAATCGCACATTACCTTGCATTTTGTAAATTCATAAACTTAATAAGATAAACTTCCGTAAAGTCTTCTGCTGGATATTCATCTAGAGCATTATATTCTTCAATTGTACCATATAGGGCAAATCGCTCAACTAATTCCTTCATTGCTCCCACTGCAGGAACTCCTTGTATCAATAAGTACCGGGATTCCAAATTGATTGTATAGACCTAAACGAAATAAGACTCATTAAATGTATTTCGCGAATAAGCCTAGAACAAATTTGTCCTTATTTTTTGTTTTAAACAAAGCGCTTCCACCTGACCTGTATAAAATACACAAAATGTTTTAAAATGCTACCGTCTCTCCATAAAGAATAACATATACGTGTTAAGATATTTAACATTCGACAGACTACTCTCAGTTGTCAGTTTTTCTAGTAGTTGGTTCGATACACATTACGGGGAAGTCACTCAAGTATTCATTGAGCACTTCTGTGTCAAGCATCGCTGTAAATACAAAAAACACAAAGACTAAAAGACCTGTTTTTGCACAGTGACGTTCTAATAATTAGTTAACCAGATGGGTAATATGATTCCTTGGTGTCTACGCCAGGGTTCCGCAAGCCATCTCCAAGGAGAGAGAGATCTGACAGCAGTCCTGCTATACCTTTATATAGGCGGGCCAAGCGGGGGCTAGGGTTCACGTGAAGCTATCCAAAGTAGCGAATGAAACTGAAGTCACCATACCTTGACCGCACGAGGCCGTCGGCCCTCTCGATATTTCGCCCTTGTGTCGCAAACCGCCCTCTGGACGTGGTGGTCAAATAAACTTCCAAGCTGCCCGTCACTCGACGCCATGTTGCCTGCTTTGGAGTCACAGGAAGAACAACATCTGCCTTGTTACCCTACCGTTTGCCCAATAAGAGAACGGGATGGGCCAAGGCATTCCGGGATTGGCTAGAGAATCGACAGCATCGGCCATCGTTTCCTCAAAGGGAGAATTCGGTGAACGTGGTGCTGCCCCCCGGCGGCTCGGAGGAGAGGACCAATGAGTGGCAGAGGCTTGTCCCACCCGCTTAACCAGTGTGAGGGGAGACCAGCCTCGGAGGGGGCGGGGCCTCAGGGGGCGGAACCGATCCATCCCGTCTGGTTCCGATGCGCTCAGCCTGCCGGGTTAGGAGTCCGAAGGCGCGCCACCGCGGGCATTCCCCGAGTGGCGCTTTGGGGAGATGTGGGCTAGTGACCGACTGGCGGGGTCGGCGACCGACGGGGTCGCGGTGACTGTGGCCTTCACCAACGCTCGCGACTGTTTCCTCCATCTGCCGCGGCGCCTCGTGGCCCAGCTGCACTTGCTGCAGGTAACGCGCCGGCCGAGGGCGACCGACGGCAGCTTGGGTCGGATAGGGCTGAGGCGCAGGGGCCGCGCGCCTCCCGTGCAGCCCACGGACCTCGTCCAGGTCGAGTCACTCGGTCACACCAGGCTTTGAGACACCTTCGTGCGCTATTCCTCACGGCGTTCTGGAATATTGCTCGTTCCGGGTTGGAAAAGCTCTCGAGAACGCGGTATTTTTGTTATTCTAAAAGTAGTTTTTTCTTACTTGGGATTTCCAAAGTCCCCAAGGCTGCTGCTGTCGGCCCCAGCCCGGGAGGGCGGTGGGAACTGAGCTCCGCGTCCCGACGGGAAGGGGTAATAAAATGACAGCTGTTCCCTGCGGAGCTGTCCCTTCGGCCCAGGGTGACCGGCGGGTTCTGCGCACCTGCGCTCCGCAGTTGAGGCTGCGTAGACCCCGCCTTAGGACACCCTTCTGGGCTTGGAGGTTGTGGTGTTTTACAGTTGTAGCTACTGGTGTAGATACAGCAGCCATATTTTCATAGTTAAAAGTACATATAACTTGGTCTCAGGAGTTGAAGTAGGCTCATGTGGCAAAATCATAGACTATTTAAAATATCCACAAATCTTGGATGCATGGTGCCTACCACTGCCTAATCCGAACAAGAAATATGTAAGAGTTTACAGTAATGCCAAGAATTCCACCTTTCCTCCTTTTTTTTTTTTTTTTTTTTTTTGGTACTGGGGATTGAACTCAAGACCTCACACTTGCCAGGCAGGCGCTTAAGCCACTGAGCCAAATCCCCACTCCGCCACCTTTCCTTTTAACAACTACTTTATTTTTATGGTTTTTGGTCCATCTTTCAAAACATACCAAATACAACAAAATCTTTCCATTGTTGTTACTGGTTTTTTTTTAACCGCTAAGCAGTCTTTTGTTTATGATAAGCTTTGCTTAGACTCCCAATCAGTCACTGTCACTAAGTTCCAGGTAGAACCTGACTCAGTGCTTTGTGAGACGATGAAGATTTTCAATGTACTTTTGAATTCAAACCTAATGAGTTTATCAGAATGCTTCATTACTGTAATTCTAGTAATTTGATCCTAATATGTGGTGGTTATCTTACATTCATCCCTGTCAAGAAGAATTCATAGGCATTAATTCTTAGATATCTTTTTGAAATTTAAATGCTATTGGCCCTGGAATAAATCGCTATTTTTTATCCGCAGGGTAGGCCACCTTTTTTTTTCCAGTCATCAATTATACGTGTGTTTCATGGAAAAATTAACGAAAATGTCAAAGTTACTCATAGACATAACTACTATAACAGTTTGGGGCCAATCTTCCGAGTTTTTTTTTTTCTAGTTTTTATGTTTTAAAGAAGTGTCCTATATATAACACACACACAATGTTGTGTCATTATAGTGAGGGGTTTTGTTAAAGTCACTGTTTTGTAGTTAGTATTCAAGCACAAACTCAGTAATTTATTCACTGTCATTGACCATTTAGATTTTATTCAATGTTCAGAAATTGAGTGGTACAATACAGTAAATTTTAATGAACCATTAAAGTAGCAATCTTTGTTATAAAACACTGTTTCATTGCTGATTATGTAGAATAGATTCCCAGAATTACTGGGTTAGGGAGCGTAGAAAGCTTTGAGAGTTGGGAGTTAATAGGCTGAATAATTTTGTTTGGGCTGAAGCCTTGAATACATAACGCAGATAATCCAGTAATGAGAAGAAAGGTTTAAACAGTGGTTTTCTGGCCTGTATCAGCTTCCCTAAAGCTTTTAAGAGTACTGGTGGATCCTTTTTTTATCTACTGAATCCCAGTATTAGGGAGCAGACTTTAACATATGTAACTTTTAAAATGTATTCGGGCTACTTGGATGCACAAAAGAGTTGAGACCCACTGTTGCAAAATCATAGCGTGTTAGTGGTGAAAGGACTTTAGGACCTGAGGCATCTACATCCTTCTCCTGGGACTTTCAAACATAAGGAAACTGGTATGCTTAGATTGGTCCCATTTTCTCATGCAGTTAATCTGCCTGCTTGAGTGTAGCTTACTCTGTCATCTAACCTGTGCTTTTTCGCAGTTTCTTCTTTAACTTATCTCATTTGTGCTTTTTCGCAGTTTCTTCTTTAACTTATCTCATTTCCACTTCTGTTCTTTTGCTCTTGTCATTCTTTGTGCCGTACTCTGTGACTTTACAGCAATGTCCACTTAGTTTTCTAAATCTCTGTTGCATACATTTATGTCCTTTTCAAAACGTCACAATTCTTTTTATGTAACACATCTGACTTGCTATCCCCTGTTCGTGTTTGAAGTATTACCTTCTCTTGTCAGCTCAAGTCTTTGAGGATTGAGTACTCAGTACAGGTTCAGTTTAGGGTTTTTCATTCTTGGCGTCTTTGTCATTTTGGGTTTGGGTAACTTTTTTGTTTGGGGGATGTCCTGTACACTGTGAGATGTTTAGCAGCTTCCTTGGCTCCTATCCAGTAGCGTGTTTCCACCCTAGTTGTATCATGGTACTACTGATGCCATGGTTTGGGCCAAAGAAAGCAGTTCCGTGTGCTTACTAATTAAACTCCTGGAAAAGGGACTCTTTTTCTGGTCTTTCTACCTGAAGGGCTAGCGGCTCTACGGTTCTAGTGGAAAAAAATATGGCATAAAATCAAATTTTCAAACTTGAACAAAGTTGACCAAATCTAACTGAGCATAGATTATGACTTTATGGGACTAGTTACTACAGTTTAACCAAATAAATAATTGAAATATTTGTCTGTTTAATAAAATTGATTATTCCTGTTTTTCTAGTGAATTGATAAATATCTGTCCTTTGACATCATGGCCAATTTCATATTTCCTCTTCTAATAGTCTGGTTTTAAAGGTTTCCTCATATGAAATAGAATTGGTCTGGATTATATATTGGCTGATAAAACCCTGTAGAGAGCACCTGAGGGCTTGGTTGCCTTTACTCTCAAAATTTAGCTTATACAGTTACAACCAAGACGGTAATGTAGGTTTTTGACTATAAATTCAGTGCTCTTTTTAGTTTATCTGATTGCACTAAGATCATTCAGATCAAAGCCAGAATAATTGGACTGTTCTGTGAAAATTATGAGAAAAAGTACACAACTAAGTGATACATAATGACTTTCCTGTATGCAAAATTTTAAAAACATAAATAATTTTAAGTACATAATTTTGCCTCAGAAGTACTCCAAAATCCTTCAGACTTGGTCCAGTTTAAAGAATCATAGGGTAGTAAAATTTGGTGTAAATTAGTGCATTTGATGACCTAATGTTTTAAGTTTAATGAATTTAATTTGACAAGTAAATGGATTTAATAATACTGAAGCTTTCTAAGATGATAGCCTTGATGAGTTGTTAACCAAGTCTTTATTTTTTATTAAAAATGTTCATGATGCAATATTAAGTGGAAAAAAAGAATGTTAAATTTTCTTTTAAGGTACAACTATGCAAAAATTAACTTGTGTATAAAGAAAAAGATTAAGAGGAAATGCAGTTGTTCACATGGTCATTTTTTTGGGCGAGAACATCAATAATTCCTTTTTTCCCTCCAACTTCATATATTTTCCAAGTTTTTATAATGAGTAATTTTTTGCTCTTAAAAATCTTTAGTCATTGGACACAGACTTACATATTTTATATAATTACATATTTTATATAATTTTTATATAATTTTATGTAATTGCTTTTATAAATTTTATATATTGCTTTTTAAACTTATAAATATATGTTTCCATAGTTCTGTGGCTTTTAAAATTATTTAAGAAGCTGAGTAATATAACATTTCTGGAAGGGCACACAAGAAGCTATTAATAGTACTTACCTCTGGGAATGGTGGCCTACCATCACATTTTGACTGTTTGTGTTTTTTGTGCTTTTACAATGTGCATTTATTACTCTTCTGATCAGTCAGTATCAGGTATTGCATATTTTATCTGCTTACTGTGTCATAGTTCTACCACTTGTTTCATTTTAAAGCATCTATATTTTTACAGTAATATCCTTAACTGTAAATGCCACATTCCAAAGCCTCCCTGGATTCCTGAAATCGAGGATAGTACTGAACCCTATATGTACTATGTCTTTTCCAGTACAGACATACACAAATATGATGACTTTTTCACCTTAGCTAAGCACTTATGCACTGTGGCTGTAGCTTTTGCAGTTTGAGGTATGACAGCAAGACTAATTGCTGCTTTTCCCCCTCACAGTTTCATAGACAGCAAATACATTCTTAATGTAGGTCTTAGCAATTTCAGCATATGATTTTTTTTTCCTTAATGACTTGAGAATTTTTACCTTTTTACTTAAAGGAAGTGCTTCACAGCTTCTCTTTGGCAGATACAGATTGCCAGCATGATTAGTTTTGTGCTGTGGGCAAGTAAAAGAAGAGTTACTTAAATACAAACATTGTGATGCTATGGTAGTCGGTCTGATAACTGGGACAGCTGAGACGTGAATAATGAACTGGTCATAGACACAGCATAGATACACTGTACAAACAGATGAGTCACTGCCCAGTAGAGCAGGACAGGACAACGAGATTTCCTCATGCTACTCAGAACAGTACAATTTAAAACTTATAAATTGTTTATTGCTGAAACTTTCTATTTAATATTTTTGAACCACTGTTTACTATGCATAACTGAAATTTCAGAAAGCAGAGCTGCGGTGAAGAAAGGATTCCTGTACTTACTGAGTATGGTTCACTGAAACAGTATATTTTAGTTAATTTAATAATTTCTCTGTTGATACACATTTAAGACAGTCCTGAGTGTTCACTATTATAGAAAATACTACGAATGTCTTCCGGTGCTTTATTTTTCTCTTTCAAATCATTAATTTAGAATATTCAAATATATGGCTCAAAGACTAAATTAGTATGGCTATCACCATTTGGGAGAATTTGTTTTTTTGCTTTTGTGATGCTAACCCGAGGCCCCTGCTTATGTGAAGCAAATACTCTTCTACTAAGCTACATCTCTAGCTTAGTAGAATGGCCTTTCTGCCATTTTGAATTCTGAAATGCTCCTATCAGTTTATGTGTCATAAGAATATAAGGGTATTGGTTTGGTGCACAGCATTACCAGCATTGGGTGTTTGAAGTGATTATGACTTTTTAAATGCTGCATAAATGTTGATAACTGAAACTTTCTGATCACAAGTTTTAAATTTTGGAGCATTTCAGATTTTGGATTTTGGAAGAAGGATGCTTAGCCAGTAAAGCCAATAAAGATACTCCCAACAATCTGTAGGACTATTTTTTGTGTGTGGATTGTAATGATAGTTTATATGAATCCATGAAAAACATCTAAAAACTTTAAAAATCTTTTTCCTCTCCTATTCCTTCTATAAATAGAATCAAGCTATAGAAGTCACTTGGGGTCTTCAGCCCGCATTCTTGAGCTGGGTGGAAGGCAGGCATTTTAATGACCAAGGTGAAAATGTAGCCGAAATTAACAGACAAGTTGCCCAGAAACTTGGACTTTCTAATGGGGCACAGGTAAGCACAAAATATGATGACAGTGACTTTCTTCTAATGTCACAAAATATGGCAATGGAAATACAAGTCAAGTTTTTAAAGAAATTGAGATGACGACCAACTTACATATTATTTTAGCCAATCTAGGGTATTCAAATTGACTATACTTTGTTGCTAGGTCAGTGTTTTGTATTGTTTTACTAACTTGCCAGATTCCCTAATTTTGTTTTTATGAAATCACTTTTTTCTTTATGATTGGGTTTTACTTACTATTACTAAACTTAATTTCTTTTGTTTCTTACATCTTTTTAATTTCCTGTGATCTTACTTAATTAAAAATACCTTTCTGTATAGTCATCCCTCAGTATCTGTGGGAGCTTGGTTCTAACATCCTCATGCAATCTACAGTCTGTAGGTTCTCATGTCCCTTGTCTAAAATGGTACAGTGTTATGGTTGCATGTATGTAAATAGTTATACTGTTCAGGGAATAATAATAACCAAAAGAATCTATGCATATTTAGGGCAATTATTTTCCCAAGTATATTTTATCCATGATTGATTGAATCTGCAGATATGGAACCCACAGATACAGGGGTGACTTTACAAACAATATGGATTGAATATCTCCGTGTAAATATTGATGCTCTATTGTAGCAGTGTAAAACACTGTCTCCCAAAGAATCATTCATAAGCGCAGAAATAGTCGGCCTAACCCAGGAGTCCTCAGATTCTCATTGAGCAGGAGCAACTTTGTGCTGCTTTAGATTCCTGTTTATGCAAGTTTGTTATCTCTCCCTTGAAAAGGTTAGAGCCAGAAGTATTTCAGATTTTGGAGATTTTTAGATTTGAGAATATTTGCATTGGCTTTACTGGTCATCCTCTGTCCAAAATCCAAAATCTGAAATGCTCCAAAACTTAAAACTTGTACTCAGAAAGTTTCAGATTTCAGAGCATTTTAGATTCAGATTTTTAAATTAGGAGTACTTAACCTGCAGACAAATGAAATCCTTAAAATTTGAATTATTGGGTCTGGGAGATGTCTATTATAATTTCAGTGGAGGAAGAGACCAGTTTCTCTCAGCAGTGTGTTTGCAAGTGCATGTTTTGAGCTAGTTCCAGACACAGACTTTACCTGTGTTTTGGTAATGAGAATGGACCATTCTTGAGAAATGTATAAGCCTCTTACTTGTCTTGCTTACTCTAGGTTTTGTTTTGTTTTCTTTTCTTTTCTTTTTGTATTTTTGAGACAGGGTTGCGCTATGCAGTTTAGGCTGGCCTTGAGCTCACTTTGTAGCCCGGGCTGGTTCAAATCCATAGCGTTCCTCCTGTCTCAGCCTGCTGAGTACTGGAATTACAAGCATGCAGCACTAAGCCTGGCTTCTAGAATCTTAGTATTTTAATACCAGAACGGTCTTAGAAATCACTAACTTTGGTGCCTTGTTCTATAAACCTGAGCGGGTAAAATATATTTGGGCATGATTACACAGCAAGTTACAATTTAGCTTGCTCTGAGTATGTGGCAACTTTCCTGTAGGCAACATTGGCTTCCTATTGATTTTGATGTCTTAATTAGTACACTAAATAGTCCTTCTTGTTTTTACTTCCTATTTGCTTTTAAGTGACTTTTCTCTGATTTTTCTGAAGATCCTTTAATAGGAATGGAGGGTAAGCCTGCTGTAGACAGTCACTTTTTGGCAGGCAGGAGCTACTTTGTGCTTCCTTAGAATCATTCTTTTAAAGAAAAGGGGTAATGGAGGTACTGAGAGCAAATGCACAAAAGTAGAGAGGTAAGAGCTGCTTACCTAGAATGACTGACACTCAGTGACTTTGGATTTTACTCCCTTAATCTTCAGAAATGTCTTTCAGAGGGAAAAGAGAGTAAGGGTGGACTCCAGCTATTGTGATATGCTAGCATTTCTCATATCTGTAGACCATAATGAGGGGATATTTGTTTTATTTACTTTTAGCTGTGTGAAGGATATGCTATAAATAATTGTCTCTGGTCTTTATTTCAGTGTGTTTTTCACTTTCCCAGAAGCAGCATGGCTTGAAGTTAGTTATAAAGTTACCAGTTGTGAAACTTCTAAATAGAGTATAAACTCGACATGATTTGAAGGCACTCATTTTTCTTACATACTAAAGCTTATATTTCTTTTTAAAATGATTATCTTCATTTGTTTTTTAAAAACATAGACCAGAATGTGTTTTCTGTGTTCTATAAGTAGATGTGCAACACTTTTTTCTAAAATGCTGAATACATCAAGGCCTAGCTAAGAATAAGCACTTAATATTTGTTGAATTACAGACTATCAGCACACAGTCACACACACACAGCTTACCTAAAGAGAGAACTTTGTATTTTCTAGGGTTATAGAATAACCTTTTGAAAATAGTTTTAAATTTTAAATTTTTTTCCAGGTATTTCTCAAGCCATGTTCTCATGTGGTGTCTTGTCATGAAGTTGAGGTGGAACCCCTCTCAGCAGATGATTGGGAAATACTGGTAAAGGAATACTAAGAGCTATTTCAGTTTAAGGATAAAATACTTTAACATACTATTGTCTTCGTATTGCTCTAAACTTCACTGTATATTCTGAGTTGGCTTGAATTATTAGAATGGGTAGAGATCTAATGTATAACATGAGAACTATGCATTTAAAAATTGTACTGTTAAAAAAAATCGTACTGTATCTGGGGTTCATGCAAAACACGTTTTTAACTGCTCTTGCCAGAAAAATTTTTTCAAAATTGGTAACTGGGAGATGGATAGATATGTTAATTTCCTTTTTTACTATCTCTGTATATCCCACAATGTCAGGTTGTATACCTTAAACATGCGTAATATTTATTAAGATAAAAGTGAATTGTGATTTTCTACTAGACCTAGAAAGGACAAAATGTAAATTGATCTTTTTCTCTGTTGGTTCTAGGAGCTGCATGCTGCTTCTCTTGAGCAGCATCTTCTAGATCAGATCCGAATAGTTTTTCCAAAAGCCATTTTTCCTGTTTGGGTTGATCAACAAACTTACATATTTATCCAGATTGGTAGGTGCTGTTGTAATAATGATTGTTGTGCTCTATACTATAGCACTGAGTCCCAGGAGAGGTGACCCTGCACTGACAGGCTCTGTTTCCTACACAGTTGCACTAATGCCAGCTGTTACATATGGAAGGCTGGAAGCTGATACCAGGCTCCTTATTCAGCCAAAGACACGCCAAGCCAAAGCAAAAACATTTTCAAAGGCAGAAGATGCATGTGGAAAATTTCATAATGATGGAAGAGACCAAAAAGGAATGACAAAAGAATTTCAAACCAAGCAACTGCAGTCAGATACTAATAAAACAGACTCAGTTAACTTATCATCAATACCAAGCTTATGGACTATGATAGGAAGCATTTTTTCTTTTGGATCTGAAAAGAAACAACAGACATCCTGGGGTTCAGCTGAAATCAATGCTTTCAAAAATATGCAGTCAGAGGTGGTTCCTCTGGACAATATTTTCAGAGTGTGCAAATCACAGCCTCCCAGTATACATAACACACCAGCAACTTCTGTGTTTCATAAACACTGTGCTGTTCATGTATTTCCATGGGACCAGGAATATTTTGATGTGGAGCCCAGCTTTACTGTGACCTATGGAAATCTAGTTAAGCTACTTTCTCCAAAACAGCAAAATAAAACAAAGCAGAATGTCCTGTCACCAGAGAAGCAGATATCAGAATCACTAGATCAAAGACAGGTTAGCTCAGATCATAATCAAGAAATTGATAAAGGCTGTGTGCTAAAGGTAATCTGGAATGGACTTGAGGAATTGAAGAATGCTATGAAATATACCCAAAATGTGGAAGCCCTCCATCTTGGGAAAGTTTGGGTTAGTATGAGTTTTATGATTTGGGGGGAAACTTTTGCTGCTTACCCCTTGCCTAATTTTGAATTAGAATAATATTTCGCATATAAATTGAAAACCAAATTAGAAATACAGTGTTTTAAGTTGCAAAGGGCACTATTAAGTCCTTCTTTTGGTAAAGTTTGTATATTTACAAAAGCAAACAAGCTTTTATGTGTGTAGACCCAGAAAGGTGAAAATTACTTGCCCAAGGTTGCATAGATAGTTAGGAGTAGAGCTAGGATTCCCATCCAGGCAGATTGGCTCTAGGGTTTATGCTTAGTTTGGAGTACCCTACAGACCTTACTTCTTTAACACCCGTGGAAGGTTTGTTCCCCAGGTCTTGAGACCAAAGGAAGCACTTTTTATGTATTGAGGAAGGCTACCTAGAAGGAAAGAACCTTTTGTTTCCTGTGATGTACCTGGATTGGAACGCATCCCGAAGCTGCTTGCCTGGCTGATAGCTGCTGTTTTAACTTGGGATAACAGGGAGAGGAAATGTATATTTCATGAGTCATAGAAATGACTCTACTCCTTTATTTGAACCTAATTTTGAACCACTCAAAATTGAGACTTCACAACCATGAGAAGAGCCTATTAAGGTGGGGATGGAAAACAGAAAGAGAAGGATATTGCTTTTGTAGAGTTCATTTAGACTTATGATTTTAACCTACAACTTTGATGCAAATTTTAATCCCTCTGTACTCCGTTGTTTTCTAAAGGCCCAGTTATTTCTGTTAGCTTTAAACCATGTCTATGAGATTCCACTGCACCTTCAAATTCAAATTGTCTTAATGCTGAGGCGATTCTGATTTAGCTGTTTCTGCCACTAGACAGGAATGTTCTTTTCCTTTCTTGAAATCATATGTGAGGATGGGTGAAGAAGTGCTGATGGTGAAGACCTCAGGACTAGAGAGCAGTCAGGAGTAGGCACTTCCTGCTCTGCTTTAAAGACTTAAGGGTGATAGGCAGTGAGAAGCTGCAGTTGTTGCCATCAGGCTTGACTTGAGAGATCGGAATTGATCACTTTTGAATATCACTAATGATGTTGATGTGAACATTTCTTACACTGTGAATTGTATAGTTTTGTTTTTTCATTATGGTTCATTTTGTTTTAGAAAACTTGATCGTTAAATTCATTCATGTAAAAAAAAACCCAGAACATAAAATTGTACATATTTCTGGGATACCAAGTGATGTTTTGATGTATGTATTCTTTGTGTAATGTTTAAGACATATTATGCACCTTATGGTGTTATGCCTTTGTCTACTATTGATGTCTGTACTTGCTCTTTAGAAATTAACATAAATAGTAAAGCAAGATTGAAGTCTTTTTTTGTTTGTTTGGCTTTTTTTTTTTTTGTACCTGGGATTGAACTCATGACCTCACGCTTGCCAGGCAGGCGTTTATGCCACTGAGCTAAATCCCCAGCCCTTGTCTTGGTTTTTTGAGACAGGGTTTTGCTATGTAGTTCAGGCTGACCTTTGAGCTCATTGTGTAGCCCAGGCAGTTCAAGGCAATTCTCCTGCTTCAGCCTCCTGAGTGCTGGGGTTATAAGTGTATGCTATCACACCTGGCAAGATTAAAGTCTTTTTTATGTCTTTCAGTGCTTCCCAGTTTTTGGGAGATGAGAACCCTTTTTAACATCTTTGTTGAGAAAAAATTTAAAGTGTCCAGTTCATTGTTTGTTTGTTTTTGGTGCTGCGGATCAAACTCACAACCTCCTGGAGATCAAACTCACAACCTCCCATTTTTGCCAAGCAGGCACTCATGCCGCTGAACTAAACCCCCAGCTCCTCAGTTCATTGTTTTTTATAATAGTTGTACACGGGCTAGTGATATAGCTCAGCAGCATAACCCCTGCCTGGCAAGTGCAAGGTTTGATTTGTGGTACCAAAAAAAAAAAAAGTTTGATTTCTGGTACAAAAAAAAAAATCATAATAGTTGTAGAAACATCACCACAATTTAAATTTAGGATTATTTTGATCAACAGGGGTAAGAAATTTTATCCTTTGCCTTTTAGATTAAATTTCTGCCTGGATTTAATTGTACAAATTGGCAGATTATAATTAGCTTTGACCGTGCCAGCTTTTTCATGGGTTCGCAACTTCATAGATGAAAACTGCTAAAAGATTGCAAGTAAAATTTTAATCATATGTAATTATGCAGTGGTTTAAGATACATAGGCAGGGCCGAGGGTATAGCTTAGTGGCATAAGCGCCTGCCTGGCAAGCGTGAAGTCGTGAGTTCGATCCCTGGTACCAAAAAAAAAAAAAAGATAGGCAGAGTCAGATACATCCATTTAAAGTTCTAATTCTGAACAATATGTAAAGAAAAGGAAAAACTATAGGGAGAGGACTTGAACTGTCTGTGGTAAAACCATACCTATACTTCCATCAGTTGTACTCTTGCTACAGTCTGAATGTTTGTGTCACCCTGAAACTCATGTCCTACCCTCTAGATATTGGTATTGGGAGGTAAGACTTTGGGAGGTTGTTAAGTCATGAGGATGAATCCTCCCTGAATGTAACTAGTGCCCTTATGAAAGAGACCCTTTTATGAAAGAGCTTATTTTCCACTCCCTACATGTGAAGGCACAGCAAAGGCTCTGAAGAGAACCCTAGCAGACACCAAATCGGCCAGGGCCCCAGTTTTTGACTCCTCAACTTTTAGAACTATGAGAAAAACATTGCTGTTGTATATGTATATGTATATGTATATGTATATGTATATGTATATGTATATGTATATGTATATGTATATTGCAGAGTTTATGGTATTTTGTTATAGCAGCCCAAACACACTAAGAAACCTATGCGTCATTTTGATAGCTTCTATAATTTCATCTCATTTGTAGAGGTTGATATGAATATTTATGTTATAGGTTGTGTTTTAATCAAGCTTTAAACATAATTACATCCTTGGATTTTTGTTTGTTTTTGATTTCAGATTCCAGATGACCTGAGAAAGAGACTAAATATAGAAATGCATGCAGTAGTCAGAATAACTCCAGTGGAAATTACCCCTAAAATTCCAAGATCTCTAAAATTGCAACCTAGAGAGAATTTAGTGAGTGCAAATATATATATTACACCAAAATTCTTTAACATGTATTATAAAATTTCTAGTTGTGAAGTAACAATGTTGTACTCTTTTTATTAGGACAAAGAAATCTTTTTGTTGTTGTTTTAAAAATATGTAACATAAATATGTCATTTAAACCACTTTTAAGTGTACAGTTCAGTACACTTCAACATTCATGATGTTGTCCAACCCACCGTTTCCAAACTTCCACCACTGCAGACAGAAACTGCACCCATTAAGCAATGACACTCCATCGCTCCTCACCCAACCCTCCAATCAATATCATGTCTCTACGAATTTACTTACAGTAGATACCTTGTGTATGTGGAATCAGAATGTTTGAACTGTTTGACTTAATTCACTTCCATAGTGGTTTGAAGCTTCCCCAGTGTTTGTGCAGGAATCAGAACTTCACTCCTTTTTATGATTGGATAATGTTCTTTTACTCTGTATGCATCATTTCTTTATCCACATCTGTTGGTGGACACAGGTTTTGATCTTGTTGGCTGTTATGAATAATGCTGCAGTGAATAATGATGTTTAAATATCTAATTAAGTTCCTATTTTCAATTTTTTGGGATCCATATGTAGGAGTGAAATTGCTGGATCATAGGGCAATTCTATGTTTAATTTTTTGAGAAGTCATTAATAAACAGTATGCATATGACTATATTATGCCAGTAAAAATATGGATGGTGTTGTCTTTTGAAAGATTAATATTTTTGCAGCATCTATGTAATTTTAAAAATTTTCTGCCATGTTGCTTTTTTTGTTAGGCTGCAAATTTCTGTTTAGTAAACTTTAAAGAAAAGTGAAGTTACAGAAAAAAATAAAATTTTCATGTCTGAAACTTGAATTAAGCAAGAAATGAAAACTAACACATAGAAACAAATCACAGTTTTCAAAGTATGTAATCACAGCTAAATTAGTATTTGGGAAAAAAAGTTATAATAGGTTAAATGCTCTCCTTCTGGAAGTTCAGTAGTATACACTGCATATGAGATAACTGAAAGTGAAGCAGGGGTAGACGTACAGAAACAGGAAAGAATATGAGAGCAGGAAATGGAAAAAGGGGTAATGAGAAATTGATATATTAAATGCATGTACCAACTTCCCAAAATAAACCCCATCATCACATAATGGTAACATATACTAATAAAATTTAATAATTTTTAAGAGGTGGCTAAAGTTGGTTTGTCCCCTAATAAATTCTGCATTGAGTGTTGCTGTTTTACAAAAGAAGGGAGTTTTTTGTTTTTTGTTTTGTTTTGCTTTGCTTTTTTGGTATTGCCAGGCAGGCACTGTGCTGCTGAGCTATATCCCCAGCCTGAAGGGAGATAATTTTTATTATTACTGGTAAAACATTAACTGGTAACAAGTGGCTTAGAAAAATGGAGGTCATCAAGAACAGACTTATATGCTTAGTAAGACAAGTAAAACAATATTTTCTTGGTGTTCATAGCAAAAGTATTTCTCAGACAACCATCTCCTTCATTTGAAGAAGGCTTGTTTTAATAACGTAGTGGAAGGTGAATGTTAACAGAAAGTGTATAGTAACAAGCCAGTGTTGCTTTCCTATTAATACTGCAGCCCAAAAGAGTGCTACACTCTTTAACTCCCTACTTCCCCATGGTGCACAAGAGTGAAGCCAGGACTCTTGCACTGACCTACATCCCTAGAATGTTCTGGTTTTTATTTTGAGGCAGGGTCTCACTAAGTCTGAGTTGCCCAGGTTGGGCTTGAATTTGGGATCCTCCTGAGTGCTGGTATTATAGGTGTACCTCCATATCTGACATCCCTTACTTTTCTGCTCAGTCAGTTCTTTGGGGAGTGGTGTGTTTAGGAAGTGAGATATTTACATTATATTTCATATATACCAGTTCTCAAATAATTATACTAGGAATTATTATATGTTTAAGAAGCTTCAAATGTAATTGAATCTGTGATAATTCAGTTAAAACTTTTGGAATCTTAGGATTATGATGGTTATTACGCTATAGGTAAACCAATTTAACAACTTTTATAGTTGATGAAACACCAGATAATTTATATTACCTAATTTGGGAAGAGGAAAAATAGGATAAATGCTATTTTCACAACAATATATAGTTGAGCATTTACCATATTGGTTAAATAGTGCATAGGATTTTTAACTTTTTAGCTATTATTCTTGATATATTTTAAGTGCTATATCTCTCATGTAAAAAATTGTTAGTTACTGCTCATTAGAATTTTGTGTCAAGCTGAGGATTTAGCTCAGTGGCCTAAGTGCCTGCCTGGCAAGTACAAGGTCATTAGTTCATTCCCTGGTACCAATAAATAAATAAATAGAATTTTGTCTCAAAATTGGCATATTGCCACAAAAATGCTTTCCTAACCTGGTTACATATTTTAGTGGAAACTTTATGATCCATATGATCACAGTATATCTCTTGGGATATAAAGATGTTTTATTCTAAAGGAACTATGAGTTGCATTCTGTTCCCCAAATTCTCAGCTATTTAAAATGACTTTTAAGTGTTTAATTACATTGGTCAATAATATTCTAAGAAGTACTATTTCTGTGAATTTTAAGAATGAAGACATTACACTTTTTCTTAGTTAACCTACTTTTAGTAAAGGTCAGGTTCTGAACTGAGCTTTGTCAGAACATTTAAGCTTGTCTCTAGATGAAATAGAGCAGAAATAGACAAGTTTGAGCAATGGTAGAATAGAGATTCGTGGAGGGGGGCTTTTTTTCTTTTCTTTTCTTTTCTTTTTTTGGTACTGGGACTGAAACTCACTACTTCACACTTGCTAGGGAGGGGCTGTGCCACGAGCTATATCCTCGACCCCAAGAGGTGAGGGGCAAATATTAATCATCTTTTCTATATAAAGTTTTGTTCTCATACCTTATTTGAAGTAAATTACTGAAAATTTAAAAGCCATAAATTAGTAGGTTTTTTTTTTTTTTAATGTTATACCTTTGAAGAGCATATTAGCACTCTACCTGTTGAGTAAAACTACTGGTCAGTTTAAAAGGAAAGAAAAAGAAAGGACAGTGGCTTAAACATGCCAGGGATTTCTCTTTCTCATGTACGGAGAGTTCGAAGGACTCATAGGAGTTAAATAGTGTCACCAAGGATCTAAGCTGAACCTGTCTTTCTTCTGCCATCCTTAGCCTGTGATTTTCCTTCTCTCAGGTGCAAATGTGTGTTGTACTAATAAGCATCTCGTCTGCATTCCAGGAGACAGACAGAAAGGCACAAAGCTAAAACCTCTCCTTGCAATTTCTTTACTTTGATAAAGAAGAGCACCCTTTCTGATTGTGTGCCACTGGCCACATTGGAGATACACATATTCTCATTCTCTCTCTCTCTCTTTTTTCTCCCTCTCTCTCTCCCTCTCTCTCTCTCTGTCTGTCTCTCTGTCTTTGTCCTCCAAGCTGACAAAAGAGGATTGCTTTCCTGTCTTGATGCTAGAGGGAGGCAAGGGAGAATGGGATTGGAATGCAGTGCTTACTGAGTGAGTCAAATTCTAATATTTGCATTGCTGAGCATAGAAACAAAGAACATTTAAAACTTTCCCAATTACATAAATGTTTCTTTAGGCTATTGTACTCATGATACTAATGTCAGATCCCAAATCTGTTTTTATAGAGTGTGAGCGTCTTATTTTTTTTTGTTTTTTGGTGAAGTTTACACTTTATTAGGCAGATAAAATTTTAAAATAAAGGTGTTAACATTGTCAGGTAGTAGAGTAATTAATTACTATTCTTTTTCTCTAGCCTAAACATATAAGTGAAGAAGACATAAAAACAGCCTTCTACTTGTGGCTACAGCAGTCTGCTACCACTGTACTTCCTTTATTAATATCAGAAGAAGAATTTATTAAGTTGGAAATTAAAAATGGTAAATTTTTTATTTTCCCACTGAGATAATTGTAGCATTTTAAATTGTTTTTCCAAGCTGTGTCACATGTGAAACATAGTAATAATTAAGCACATGTTACGTATTGAAGAATGCCTTTAATTTAAATATGTTTGATAGATAAAATCTTAAAAGCTTTTCAACTCAAGTGTCAGCCCTAATTCTTTGTTTATTACTTTTTACAGAGTTGAAAGAGTTTTCTCTGCATATAGTTCACTGGGAAAAAGAAAAAAAAAAAGAAAAGAAAATTTTTCTATTGAGTACCAATCTACTGCAGAAAACCACAATACAAGTAACTATATGCTGTTGAATTTATTAACTATTTAATGAAGTAATATTTGTCACATGCAATTAATAAAGTACAAATGTCATTCAAAGAATTTGCATCATGGAGTGTATTAGAAACCCATATGATAAGAATAAGGAATAACTTGATTTAAAATATTTTATTCTATAATCTTTTTACCTACATAAATTATTGATTTACTCTAAATTAAGTATCAATATCAGCACAATTAATTTTTAGGAATAAAGTTGATCATGTAACTGGCAAATGAATCATGACTTAAAATTTTGTTTTTAAGGCTGAGGCAGGAGGATCATTGCAAGTTAGAGACCAGCCTGGCCTACAAAGTGAGCCCAAGGCCAGCCTGAACCAAATAGCAAGACCCTGTCTCAAAAAGACAAAAATAAATAAAATAAAATTTTACTTTTGTAGCAAATAAAAAGTTTTAGGGATTTGAGTTTAAAAATTCATAATTTATGTGCAATTTTGTTATTTTGACAATGTTTTAATGTGCAATGCTTAATGTCACAAATATTTTCTGCCAGAAGTATTGAGTGTTCTTTTTACAATATTATATTTCAGTGAGTTGCTTGATCTCCTTACAGAATTGAAGATTCACTAGTAACTTAAAATTTCTGTGGTTTTTACCTAGACACTGTTTATTGCTTTTTACACGTAACTGAAGGAATACCATTCAGAGGAGGCACAAATTCAGAACTGTAAATAAAGTGAATATGATGTAAATTAAAACTGCAGATAAAATCTGTAAAATGTATTAAGGAGATGATATTCTTTCTGCTTATTGACCATAAATATTTGTTTTGTGGATGAGTAAATTGTTGTTGTCAAGCGTTACTCTGAATAATGATCTTGCATGCACAATTTACCTATGCTCTGTGGCAAACAGAATCAGCAGTTCAGTTTTCTCAGACCGAAGAAAAACAGGCAAAAGAATAACTTTTAATTGTAAAACTAATTTTTCCTTGCTACTGTAGGTCCTTCTAGATCCTATGGTAAAAGAAGAAAACAGTGAAGAAATTGACTTTATTCTTCCTTTTTTAAAACTGAACTCTTTGGGGTAAGAAGCTATAGTTAAACTAGCATGTTTAGATATATGTTTGACATTATCTCTGGCAGGGTTTCTACGTGTAAATATTAAAGTAGATGTGAGAGTCAACAAATAATTTGCTAATGCATTAGATTTTTATTAAAGGATTGTCTCTGTTTTTACAAATAGAATAGAAATTTTCCTGTCATAGATAACAAGAGATTTGAAGCTTACTAGAAACTTTCCTTTGAGAAGTGATTGTGAGAAGAAAGTAACTGGGTAGCACCTGCATCATATGCACATGAATGAAACAACTCTTAGAGCAATTAAGTATATTTTAAAAGTTAAATCAAAAGCATTAGTCGACTGTTTAAAAATATTTCAAATTAAGTTATTCCTTCACTATCTTATTATTATAATAATTAGGATTGTCTTTTCTCAACTTCTCAGACAGATCTAAAAACAGCCTCTGGTAACTTCCTTATACATGCAGAGAGTCTTATGTATACTTTAGCCCTTAGAATTCTTCAGAGGTGTTTTGTAAGTGAAGTAGTGATTTTATATCCTGTAACAGTATAATCTAAAAATATTTTAGTAAAAGATTATACCATTAACTGTAACATAAATGTATTAATATGGGACAAAATCTCTTTGTTTTTTAATATTAGAAATTATTTCTACCACAAAGTTGTAATCTAAGTCAAATGTAGGTTTAAGTTCATGTTTGTATAATATAAAGATTAAAACTGGTTTCAGAGGTGATGTTTAAGAGGAAATAAGTCTTCAGTTATCCTAAGCAGTTCACTTATTATTATATTGATTGTCAAACTAAAAATTCTTTGAGGGTAGCAGAATGTGTATGTGTCAAGGCAGACCCCTTGAATAATCCCAGTACAGTAAACTGTTACTCACTGCACATTTTTTTTTACTGCATGTTTCAATGTAATAAAACTAATTGTAGTTAGTGTGAATCAGATATAGCATTGGTCAACATACCTTTTCTCAAATAAAGAATTTCCTAAAATTTTACTCTTTAAAGTTCATTCAGTAGATCCAAAAGGTTCAGCCTTTTTATAGTGAGACTTTATCCTGCTTCAGTCTTTTACCACATAACAATGTATGTATTTTCAGAGGCATGAATTCCATAGGCAGATCCTCCATGGAGCACGTCACACAGAGCCTCCTAGGACGCCCGCTGCCTCGCCAGCTCACATCCCTTCTGGCAGGACTTAGGAATGGAGCCCTTTTACTCACCGGAGGAAAGGTATGTGATTGAAATCTACTCTTTTCACTAATTAATAACTTTTAATTCTGCTCTTGGATTCTGTTGTTAATACAAGATAGAGAAAGCACTCTCATATTCATTAATATTTTTTGTGCCTGCTGTTAGTTATTGAGGGAGTGAATAAAACTGATATTCTTGCAATTTTTCTGTGTTGGTTGATATGATTATATGATTTTTCTTTTTCAGACTAGTGATAAGGTATTGATAGGGTTGTTGGATTTTCAGTGTTGAATTAGTCTTGCATACTATGACAAATTTTACTTGGTTATGGTATATCATTCTGTATACATTGCTGAGTTCTGCTAAAAACTGTTTTGCATGTAAGTTTATGAGAAATGTTAGTCTGTGGTTTTCTGTTTTTGTACTGTCTCTGTCTCTGTCTGCTTTTGCTAGTAGGGTAATATTGGCCTCGTGAAATGAGTTGGAAAATATTCCCCTATTCCCCTATCTTCTGTTCTTTGGAAGATATTTTATAAAATTGATATTTATTCTTCTTTAAACATTTGGTAGTGCCAGGGAATTTTTTTTTTAGCTCAGCAGCTCAAGTGCTTGCCTGATAAGCATGAGGTCATGAGTTCAATCCCTGGTAAAAAAAAAAAAAAAAAAAAAAGCATTGGCTAAAATCTTCATTGAAACCATCTAGCCTGGAGATGCCTTTATCATTAGCTTAGTTAAAAATTCAGCTTCCTTAATGTTTCTAAGACTAGTCAAGTAATCTGTTTCATCTTGTCTGACAAGTATGTGATGGCTTTCAAGGACTTGGTCAAATTTAAGAGCATTAAGTTGTTTTCTCTTATTAACCTTAAATCTCAGAATCTTTTGTGAGACGCTATTTCTTGACTTCAAAGATTTGCTTTTTTTGTTGTTATTGCTGTGCTGGGAGTCAAACTTAAGGCCTCTTGCATGGTAGACAGTTTACTACTAAGCTGCATCCTCAGTCCATTTTCTTTCTTTTTAATCTCTGACTGTCTTGCTTGAGGTTCCTGACCTTTTAAAAGGGCTTACTGTGTTAATCTCTGCCAGTGCCATGTCTTTTTTAAGGGAACCCTACGGTTTTTGTCTTTGTGCTTTTTTAATTCAAAAATTCAAGAATTTAATTAAAAAATGTAAATATGTGACTATTCGCTTACTTTAATAACTTTTTCCTATTACTAGCCCAGTTGCTTTCTCCTAATTGTTGCTTAAAACTTAGCAACTAATCTCTGTGATTTTAATTGTGTCAGTCACATTCCTTGTCACTGGGACAAAATACCAAACGGCTGAAACTTACAGGAGGAGAGGTCTATTTTGGCTCCCAATTCTGAAGTTTCAGTCTATGTTCAGCAGGCTTACACACAGAAACGGCATGGCCCACAGGCCTGGGTGGAGGAGTGCCGCACACATCATGGAGGACACAGGAAGCTGAGAGAAGGAAGGAACTGGGCATGGAGATGCCCTCCCAGTTCACTCCCTCATCAGGCCCATCTCCTGAGGTCCAGTCAGATACAGTGCTCCTGTGGTCCATCCCTCTTCCAGAAGCCCTGCCTCTGAGTGCATGAGCCTCTTGGGGACATCTTGATATAAACCATAATTTTAGTTATCCATGTCAGGTTTCAAGATGGATCATTGTAAACTTTAGAAATTATTTTTATTAAAGCATGTTTGTAATACAGAATAGTGAGGTTCATTTTAGCGGGTTGGTACACACGTATAACATATCTTGATTATTTTTATTCTTTCATCCCCTACTTTCTTTCTTTGCACCCTACCCCCTTCTCCATCACTAACAGTATGTCTTCTGGTTACCTGAGGTAGAGCCTGTACCTCAGAACCCTACTTTATTTACTCTTTGCAACTCATTAGTTGAAATATAGTATCATACTTGTTGAATACCTCCAGAATTTGAGGCTTCAGCTATTTTTCTCTTACTAAATTAGAACAAAATATGAGAACCAATGCTGGACTGTTGGAGCTAGACAAATGACAATTGTGAGAAACAATAGTAGATAGAGAGAAGAAAGTGATGAGAAAGGAACCAAAAATCCACCAGATTCAGTCTTGATAAGGAACACTATAGTTGTGTTTAGCAAAATTTAAATCTGTAATCTTTTAATGTCACAATTCTAGAAATTTATTCTAAAGGTATAACCTGACAAATTAGTAAAATACATAAATGGATATTTGTTTTGACTTCATAATAGTTAAAAATTGGAAGTAATACATACATACATGCATACATACATATGCACAAGCATGCACATACTGAAAGGGGCTTGTTCACCACTCTGTGGTTCAGTATAACTCTTGTTAAATATAGTATGGTTCAGTATATACACTGTGCTCCTATCCTAGAGGTCAGTGTGGTTCTATATTTGTGGCCATAAGACAATGAAATTATAATGAGATTATAACACTTGATATTTTCATCCTGTTTTTATACATTTGCATAAAATAGGGAATGTAAACATCAGAAGAATTAACAATAGTTCTTAGGATAAGATGTTTATGGATTTTTTAAATCTTTTTGTGTAAGTAATTACAATTATTTTACATACTTTTGTTTTGTTTTGTTTTTTTCAGACAGGGCCTCACTATGTATTTCAGGTTGGCCTTGGATTTACCATGTAGCCCAGAGTAGCCTCTAACTTGCAGTCTCCCAAGTACTGGGATTATGGGCATGTGCCACCATGCCCAGCTCTACATACTATTTTATAATGAGGGAAACTAAGTTTTTACTTAAAGTGCACATTGGATTAAAACCTTAATAATTTCTGAAAGTTCTGTATACTAATTGGCGATCATATTAATGACCATACATCAATATGTGCTTATTTAAAGTTAATATTAAAGCAATAGAGAAATGGATAATAAGTATTTACCACTAAAAACATTTAAATTAAATGAGAATATCTTTCATTTACCTAGAAAATTATATAAAGCGTGTATATCCCTTCCAGTAACAATACAACATTACCTATTTTTAAAGGTTTTAAGTATTAGTAGCCAAATTTCCTTAATGAACATAGGGTACAAAAATCCTCAGCAAGATACAGACAGAATACAACAGATCATTAAAAAGATTATATAACATGACCAAGTCAGCTTCATCCCAGGAGTATGCGAATGGTTCAACCTATGTAAATCAGTAAATCAGTAAGACAGAACTAAGTATAAAAATAATATATCATCTCAGAAGCCTTTGATAAAATCCAGCATCCATTCATAAATTTTAAAAACTGACAAAAATAGATACAGAAGAACCTTACTTAAAAGCTGTTTATGACAAACCTACTGCCACCATCATACTAAATGGAGAAAAACTGGAAGGTTTCCAAGACTAGACAAGGTTATCCACACTATCACCACTTGTGTTCATTGTAATACTTGACACTTTAGCCAGAGCAATCTCACAAGGGAGAAAAGTAAAAGGGATAGAAACAGGAAGAAGTCAGGCTGTCCTTATTTGGAGATGACAGGATCCTTGAAATAACAGGATCCAAAAAATTCTAAGAAGACTTAGAATTAATGGATTCAGCAAAGTGGCAGGATACACATCAACACAAAAATACCAGTAACATTGCTGAACACCAACATTGAACCCACAGAGCAAGAAATCAAGAAAACAACTAAATTCATAGTTGCTTCAAAAATTATTCAGAATTAGTGTAATCAAGGAAGTGAAAGATCTCTATAATGAAAACTATAGCACTATGAAAAAAAGATTGAAGAAGACATTAGAAAATGGACAGACATCTCTGCTTCTGTTCAGAATCATTGTTGTCAAAATAGCCATATTACAAAACATGACGTATAGATTAATGCAGTTTCAACTCAAAATACCAGCCACATTCTTCACAAAACTGAAAAAAAAAATCCTAAAATTTATTTGGAACGAGAAAAGACACAAAACAGTCAAGCAGTCTTGACCAAAAAGAGCAAAGTAGGAAAGCATTACAATAACAGATTTCACATTTCTTCAAATTTTCATATTTCTTCATACTGCAAAGTAGTATTTCTTCATACTACACAGTAATTAAAGCATTATGCTGCTGGTCAAAAAGAGACATTTTTTAAAAAATAATTTTATTTAAAGAGAAAAAAAAAATAAAACAAAGCAGAATAAAGGGGTAACAACAATACAGTATTCCAAGGAAAAAAAAGAAAAGAACAACAACAAAAAAAAAACCTAAGAAATTATTGCTTGACAAATTACAGGCTGACTTCTTGGAAATAGTTGTTCAGTTTACAAAGTTAAAACATGTAAAGTAGACATTCAAACAGTGAGACTGTTAACAGTTCTGCTTCACAATCTGACAAAAACAGCAATATGGTCATCCATCTTACCCACTCAAATATACATGCAATTATATCAAAAGGGTAAAATTAAACAGAACAAAACAGAGCAAAGCGGGTCACAAGAAAGCAATGTAAGACACAAATTTCAAAACTAGACAATTGGAGATATTCACTCTCTATCATATTGACTCTTGTTTTCTTCCAAATAGTTGTCCATATTGTCACATATAGGGAATTCACATGAAACAACCTAGTATGGAATTGATCTGAGCAGGACGAGGAGGGCATTTCAGGTCTTCAAGACCAGACATTAGGGAAGCCATGAATGGCTGTCATAGTGTCTCTCATTC
>PVJX010013370.1:0-47582 GCA_004027295.1 Dolichotis patagonum | reverse complement strand
TGTTGATGTTCAGTTGACTTACTGTAAAGTACTATGTAGCCTACATTGTCCTGTTCTGATCTGCTCTGTACTGCCCCCTTTTGTTTTATTCTCTTTCAAATAAAAAAAAAAAGAAGTAATGTTTAGAGATCTGACATTTACAGAATAATCCCACAGGCAGCATACAATGAGCTCTATTAAACTGTTATCATTATCTTATTGAATTCTGAATATTACTGGCTTTATAAAACACAGAATCCTCAGTAACCCTAAAAAAGAAAAAAAAAAAAAAGCTCAGTGCAAAGTCCCTGGGTTGAATTAAAAACAACAACAACAAAGAATAAATAACAGCTGTATTTCTTCTCTAATTTTAAGGTTATTATGGTCTGGTTCACTAATTCATTCTTTCACTAAAAACTATGAAACGTTTCTTAAATTACGTATATTTAAGGTATACAACACATCATGGGATACATATAGACAGTAATAACAAGCAAAATTAACATATTCATCAGCTCAGTTACTTTCTTTGTTTTTGTGGCAAGAGCAGTTTTGTGGCAAAAGCAGTCAAAATTTCATTTAAACTGGGCATGGTGGTGCACACCTGTAATCCTAGCACTCAGGCAGCTGAGGCAAGAGAATCACAGTGAATTCAAGGCAAGCCTGAACTACACAGTGAGACCCTGTCTCAAAAAAAAAATCTCATTTAATATTTACATGTATAATTTTAATACCTATATTCTTCATGTTGTACATATTAGATTGAGACTTTTTCATTCTACATGTCTGAAAAGTACATAAAATTTCATTAATTTGCATGTCATCTTTTCACAAGGGGCATGTTAATCTCTGTATTGTTCTAATTTTAATATATATGCTGCTGAAGTGAGAACTAAATAATTACTGAAAGCTCTTCTCAGGTGCCTTTAGTCCTCTTTCCAGCAGAGGGTGCTGTTGCTACAGAAAGCAGGTTGCTCTACCAGTTACCCAGATGGATGTTACAGAAGCCCAGCTCTACTCTCAGTCATGGATGGCTGAAAGCTCTCAACAGGCAAGTCACATTACACCTTCTGACACTGCCTTTATTCAAAGGCCAAACAATACCTGCAGGTAGTTGAGCTCTCAGAGAGGGCTACATCCAGGCTGACAGGACTGCTGCTGTTCCTCTCACTGCTCTCATAACCAGATTCCATTCGCTGGATTAGGCGAGGGTGCTGCTCTAAAAGTTGAGAGCCTGGCCGTGCTGGACCCCAGGGCTTGTATTTGGGGCTTGGTCCACCAGCTTTAATGTCATAAGTAGGTGGCTTGTTTAGTTCATCTGATGTAAATTCTTTAGCTGTTCCAACCAAAGGACAAATATGAAAAAGGAGGTAGATTTATTATTTACCTAAACCAAGATGTAACTAACCCCTCCCTCTAGCCACTTATTGAACTCATATTCCCAAAAAACCTGACATCAGAGTAAAGATGTTAATCAACTTTATTTGAAAGCCCAATTCTTCCCTAATTATCTCCTCACCTGAATCCTCAGAAAAGGGGCTAAGCTGGGTATAGCCACAATGCTTCCTTTTGTCCTTACTAAAAATACTGTCAATATTCAGAGACTCTCGTTTGGGTCTCCATGTTGGACGATACTTGCTGGAAGAACTGGATTTTGACTCACTGCTGGTACTCTCTATTTCCCAGTCATGAGAACTTAAAGGCAGACTCTTGGGAGGTTTTCTGCCAGGCTGGTCTCCTCCCTTCCCCCCACAGGAAGATCCTACATTGGTCTGAGAAGCCAAGGATGGTCTGTTATGGATCATATTGCTGACTGTCTCTTTAAAATCCTTTAGCCTGTTGGTGCTGCTGGATGGTTTGGATGTATTCCTAGGAGCCTGCTTCTCTTTCAGTGTTTCTCCTAAAAATACAAAGAATGAAACAAATTAAAATGATCACATATATTCAGACCCCAAAGTCTAGAAAGCAAGGAAAAGCCCTTTGAGTAGAAAGGATAAGCTAACAGTGTGGCAGATGAAAAATTTGACTGAGAAAATGAGAAAAGAAGAATGCAGAATGGCTTGCCTTCACTGTGGTATCCAGAGGCCTGTGGCTCATCACCTTTCCTCTTAACACGGCCAGAACTCCTCTTGCGTTCTATCAGGGACCCTTTCTTGGATGTGTGTTTCTGATTACATTCACTATCAGTCAGATGTCCTGAAAGAACAAAGAAATGGGAGGCAGCTGATATTTAGACTGACCTCCTTGTCCTGAGAATCTAGTCTCTCTCTGGGATTAATGACAGTGTCATTAACTTAGTGTACTCGTGAATCAGAAGAAATTGTAGGGGTTAAGTGGTCACTTAATCTGATTTAAGTGAAAGAATCTCTCAGAACTAAGGACACATTATGTGGTGATTTTTTGTCTGTTTTTGTGGTTCTAAGGAACAAACTCAGGGACTCATGCATACTAAGCAGGTGATTTATTACTATACTACATGCCAAGCCCTTGGGAATTTTTAAAAGGCAAACATTTTAAAGATTATGTATTGTCACTCAAAAATTGAAGAGAGGTTTTTATTTTTATTTATTTGACAACATGTATGAAGTATGATTTTTAGTATATTTGATATAATCCTGGGTATACCAGACTTTGCCTAAAAGAACTCTGATTATATTTGGCTTTAAGACCCAGTTCTAAACTTTCCTTAAATGTGGAGCATTTAAGAGGTTATTTCAACTTTGATAATTCTCATTCTCACCTCCAACCCATGCTTCATCAAACCTGATATCACTTAGAAATTACCCTTCATAGTTTCACAATAATTATCACTGGGAAGCCCGGGGAAGCCAGGCTATTTACGTAACTTGCCATGCTTCATGCCACAGTGTGAAAATATAGGAGGACAATTAGATTAAACAACAAACATTGGGTTTTAAATTATTTAATCAACTAAGCCGATGGAAGTTAGAAAAGTTAGTTAAGTTTGAAGATAGCTTAGAGAAAATCCCCTAGGTTCTCAAATGCATTCACATCCAACAGATATTTGTTTTCATATGGTAGTAAATAAAAATCCTTGTACATACTCAAAGATATATATACAATGATACAGCTATGTATTTTCAATGATATAGATATGTATTTTCAACTGTTTCATGCAACCTTTTATTGCTCTTATACATTACTTTGTTATCTCTAGGCCTACAAGAAAGATTTAATAAAGAAAAAAATCACTCAGAGGAACTAAATTTACCAGTGTTAAACCAAAGACAGAGAATCTCCACATATACCAACCCCTTACATAAACCTCACTCTCCTAGAAAAGAATTTATTATTGGTTTGGCTCCTTCCTAGTTTACAGTTACAGAAATATGCTCTTAAAAACTCAAATGTAATATCATCTATACAGTAATTATCAAAAGAAATCCAATATGAATTTGAGTGAACTTCTAGTTTCAACTACAATTTATAAGACAAAAAGACCAGAGAAGGGGCCAGGGATGTAGCGCAGCAGCACAGTGCCTGCCTGGCAAAGTACAAGGTCCTAAGTTTGATTCCCAGTAGCCAAAAAAAGAGAGGGATATTAAATTATATCATGGGATACAATTAGAAAAATTCAGAATGTAGGAAATGCACAGAACAACTACTTAATTCTGCAACAATAAATTACAAAGGAAAAAACAGAGGAGAAACCTATATATTAAAAATAATCTACAAGACTTAACTACTATCACAATGTGTAGTCTTCATTTGGATTTTGAGTGTGACACAAATCATTAAAAAATTATGACATTTGTAAGATGATACATGAACATTTTTTGGTTATTTAGTAATTTAGGAATCATTACTTTTTTTTTTTTGGTGCTTGAGGGCCTCACGCATGCTAGGCAAGTGCTGTACCACTGAACTACAACAGTGATATGGAAGACCACCTGGGTAAATCTCCTTGAAAGAAGAGCAATCATCTCTATTTTGGCTAACACTGGCCCTATTTCCATGTATTGATCTGTACAGAGCTGGTTAGGACTTTTCCTTACTCCTTTAGTTGGCCTAAGCAATACAATTAGTCCGGCCTCTTTGAAGCAAGGCAACAGGTCAATGTTACCCTGCCCCAAAAAAGCTCTGCAAAAAGACATGTAAGCTGGGTAGGAGGGAGAGCCACGCCCCACGCTGACTTTCTGCTGGGATGGAGCCTCGTGATAAGAGGCTATGACTTCCCAGAGTATAAAACGTCACACATTTGTGCTGAAGCACCAGCTCTAAAACATTAGATACTACCTCGAATTGTTATGCTGATTACTCTTCCTGCATATCCTTCTGTGTATTGCAGAGATGATTTCAGGCCACCTACCTAGCCCACTCACACCACTCACAGAATTCCCAGCCACTCTCACAGTCACTCATTCTAGAGCCACTCTTCTTAAGAATTAATAAAACCTGGGTTTGGCCTTGGGTGGAGGTCTTTGTTCTGGTTACCCATCATCCTAGCTGAATTTAGGACTCCTTGACTCCCCACAACAATAGGTGAGACTTAATGTATTTATTCTCACCGCAGGTTGCACTGGAAGTGATAGATTGGAATTAACTCGCTAGAATTCTACTAACTTTCCTTTGGGATTACAAACTTTCCTTTGGGATTACAAATATAAACTTCCCAGACCATGATGAGAATAAGAAAGCGCTCTTTATACAGTGACTTATTTTTTAAGCGCGGTGATGATATATTTAAGAAATGATTTTTTACGCTTTAACAATACATGTTAAAATATTCATGAAAGAAGTGATATCTGAGGTTTAGAATAATTAGTAAATTAAGAATGGGGCAAAATAATTTTCTCAAAAGAATAAGGCAAGTGGGTAGAGGTACAGATAAAACTAGATTGGTCCTAAGTTGTAAATTATGGAAACTAGGTGAGAGGTACATCAAAGGACAATACACCATTCTGTATACTTAAAATGTCTGAAATTTTTTATTTAAATAAAGGCTACCTACACACAATAAACTCGCAATCAGAATTCTCATAAGCTCACTAATTCCCAAAATTCTTAAGAATATGGGTACTGTTCCATGCATTCGGTGTTATATCCTCACGATGAACTTTTCATTCACTGTTCTTCCCTGTACTGCATGCCCTGTATTGATTTCTCCCAGTAACACAAGCACATTCTCCTACAGATTAATAAAACAACTGAAGAATGCTGTCTGTATGGAATGTACGATAATAAACCAGCTATCTCCCTTTATTTTGCTTATCTATCCTTCAGTAGCTTTGCAAGCTAATGAGCAGCTGTCCCCGCCCATAAATAAACTTTCTCACAAAGCCCTTCACTCAGGACAAAACCTGACATAAAAACATTACATGGTGTAAGACCATAGGTATCAATAGGGCACTGTGGGAAGGGCAGGGGTCAAAAGTTTAACAAGAGAAAAGAAGACTTCTGAATAATTACATCAATAATCATAAATGTGCTTGTTGATGTGCTATTACTGACAAGGGTATATGCTATAAAGTATCACTGTTCATTTAGAACTCTGTTTCTTTGTAGCCCACACAATTACCCAAGTTCTGTGCCTTTCCACATTGCATGCAAGCATGTCTGACTTGCCCTAGTTTCCTTTTGTTTTTCTTTCTTTGTCTGTTTTAAGACAGGATCCCACTACACAGTTCAAGCTGGCCTTGAGATCACTTTGTAGCCTAGGCTGGTCTCGAAGTCGCAAGGATCCTCCTGCCTCAGCCTCCCAAGTGTTGGGATTACAGGTGTGCGCCACCATGCCCAGTTCCTAGTTTCTTTCTCCTTGGAATTCTTCCATGCAGGTATTGAATCAGGCAAGCAGAGTCCTCTGTTTAAGTCCCTACCTGTGTCCCAACTGCTCTGGGACATGGAATCATTCTCCATATTATAGATGACTGTTCCCTGAGAATCAGAAGAGAAGTGACTGACCACAGACTCATGGTGGGAATGTTTGTAAGGATAGCTCTCCGTTGAAGAATCTGTTCGAGTGTCACTTGAAATTGAGGGCTCCCTCCCTAAGGGAAGGAGGAAACATACACACAAAAGTGAGGAAAGAGAAGAACAGTGACAGAGAGTAGGAAAAAAGATAGATGCAACATAGTTCCAAAAGGCAAGAAATTCCTAGAAGGAAGGGTGACAAGGATATCCACAGAGCTATTCTTCTCAAAACCCAACTTCCAGTTAATCCAGACACACAAACAATTTCTCCCTCCTCTGCTCCTACCTTGCTGAAGCCCTCACTTTGCCTGCCACTGTAAAAAACTGTGGGAGTTTAGAAAACCTATGAGAAGAAAATGGAAGAAATGAAAAAGTTGTGAGAAATAACTTCTATTTCAATGGAAAATCCCAGGCCAACCTGTGGTACATAACCACTTGTACATCTATCCTATAATCTTTCTCCTATGCTGGCATGAAAATGACTATAAAAATTTAATTGGTATTATATGCACTTTTAATATCTTTGAGAAATTACAGCGCTCGTATTTATTCTTTAGTGTGCATTAGCTCACTCAGAACGCTTGCTTCTGAATGCTTAGCTAAGTGCAACAGGACATATGGATGTTTGGCCAAAGGGAGTAAACAGGTCTAGGTGGGGTACAGAAATAAGAAAAAGTGACAGGTTCTAAGCAGGACGGAGATAAAAAGGAGAGGGAAAACGATTTCAAAGCCAAGAACTTTATCTTTCAAAAAAATATGAAGGACTGTTGTAGATTCAAAAGAATAAAAGCATTTTTTTTTTCCTCATCAAAAACCAAGCCAAAACTTCTAGGAATATACACCACATATGAGCCTCTATGGGCTAGCCTGAGACATCAGCCATCAAGCTAAAAACTGTTTCCTTAGAGAAACTATTTTTTATTTTGTTTTGTTTGGTTTGGTCTTTTTGAGACAGTGTCTCATTATGCAGTTCAGGCTGGCTTTGAGTTCATTTTGTAGCCCAGGCTGGTCTCAAACTTGCAATGATCTTCCTGCCTCAGCCTCCAGAGTGCTGGGATTATAGGCACACGCCACCATGCCTGGATGGCAAACAATATTTGTTTCTTTTACTTTATTATTTTTTTGGTACCAACAATCAAACTCAGGACCTTACATTTGTCAGGCAGGCGCTTATGCCACTGAGCTATATATACCCTGGCCCTTAAGTTTCAAACAGAAGTAAACAACTGAGTCATAAACCTAAGAATATTACTATTCCATTTGGGATTTTAAAATAAAATCCCCTCATTCCCCTAAAAATGACTAGCTTTGTATTGACTCCAATTTTATTAACAATTAATTTAAATCACTGTTGAATTATCAATAAATCATTGTCAAATTATCAGTACAAATCAATCACCTTATCCGACATGAGAAGGTTGACTACTGATGTCCCCCTCACAAACTTGGTTACCTCTATGTAAATAAACATAAGAATCTTCCCTTGGAGTTCAGGCCAATTGATTTATACAACATACTTTTGAAAGCTGAAGGAAACAGTCTCACGTAAAGTGGGCACTTCTTTCTTACATCTAATGGATCCTCACTTCAAACTAGGCTATGTGCAAAGCACGTAAGCATGAGTGCCAACTGCCTGATCACATGGAGTGAGGGGGAGGGAAGAGGCAGAGACCCAGACAGCTCACCTGAATCTTCACTATCATAGCACGTCTTGTTGTATGGCTGGAACTGCGCTTGGGGAGGCAGGTCCTGGGTAGACACTGGGGTACCCTGGGGATCTGCATAAAGCAACAGCAAGGGCTGGTAATGACCCTTGATGCATTTGGTCACGACATCCTTCCATTTGGGCCCAATCTGAACCAAAACAACCAGAAGAACATGATAATTACATTTCACATTCACAACTGAAACACATTTTTCATTCTGCTTATCTACAGGAGATCTTAGACATAAACAATAAATTTCCCATTGTATCTTTTGTTTATTTGCTTGTTTGTTTGATTTTGTTTTTCCTAAAGTCTTTCAGAAACCATAGTCCATAAGAAAAAGAATGAGGGGACCAGGGATGTAGCTCAGTGGCATAGTACCTGCCTGGCAAGCATGAGGCTCTGAGTTCAATCCCCAGTACCTTCCCCCCCAAAAAAGAATAAAATTTGGGGGCATGTAATAAAATTACATGCCCCCCAAAAAAGAATAAAATTACCTCTATTTCTGTACAATATCAACTCAGTTTTAAAACATAAATAAAAAGCTGGGTGTGTTAGTGCACACCTATAATCACAGAACTCAGGGAGGCTAAGGCAGGGTGATCACAAATTCAAACCCAGCCTGAGCAACTTGGTGAGACCATACCACAAAAATTTAAGAAAGGACTACAGCGCAATGTAAAAAGGCTGGGTTCAATCTCCAGTATCACCAAAACAAACTAACAAAAAAATTTCAAACTAAACTGAGGGGGATTATATTAAACCCCTCACTTTGAATTTGAATTTCTGCAATTTCCTGCTAAATACTGAAATTAGTCTTATGAAGCCAAAGAGTACACAGGAATTCCCTCAGAGACTGCCTTAGAATAAATGATACTCAGTTTTAGAGTTCACACATGGCAGGACATAAATGTCAAACTGCTTAGAATAGACTGCTCAACCTCTCAGCCTTAGCCTTGTAATGGCTATAGCTCTGCTATCACCATAGGTAAGCAGGATAAAACTGCCATGGACACAAAATTTCAACCAAATCTCATACTCATGCTGTCTTAAGTTTGA
Organism: Dolichotis patagonum; assembly: GCA_004027295.1. Lineage (NCBI taxonomy): Eukaryota > Metazoa > Chordata > Mammalia > Rodentia > Caviidae > Dolichotis > Dolichotis patagonum. The sequence goes on along the minus strand of PVJX010013370.1, from coordinate 38,907 downwards.
ACTGGGCACATCTTTAGACATAAGCTGTGCAGGTGCTTTGCTCATAACAATCATCCTGTAAATCTATAACTGCATTACTTGTTTTTGTTTGTTTGTTTTTGTCTTGTCTTGTCTTTTTGAGACAAGGTCTTGCTATGCAGTTCAGGCTAGCCTAGAACTCACTTTGTAGCCTACACTGGCCTCAAACTCATTGCAATCCTCCTGCCTCAGCCTCTTAAATGCACCACCACACCTGGCACTATTATGTTAATTAAAACACATTTATATACTTTTCACATACAACTCTTAGTACCTTGTAAGAATACTTTTCAAATAAAAATCTAATGCTCATGTAAGTTGCCATAAATTATAATGGTAGCAAAAAAAAAAAGAAGAAAATTTGACAGACCACTATTTATGAAAGACACTGCTTCAAGGCCATGAATTGTTACATTCAGCAGTCTCCTGGCTGCTAATTTTTATCACAGAGGCTTCCTAACATTCATACAAATGACCTAAATCCCTTCATCCATAGAATCTATGGTGTAGACAGTACCAGGTTTCCTGCTTCAAGTATCACTGTGACCTTCTTTTTCTATGCTCTCCCCCCAAAAAATGTTTATCTATGATAGGACACTTTAGGAAGATGAGAATTGAAGAATAATTCATAGCAGCCCTGAGAAAACATACAAATAATTACAAGATTTGGAATTCTAAAGGAAAAAAAGGACTTGGAATTTTGAACTTCATGTTAACTTTATAACCTCATTTGAGGCATTAGACTGCTCTTACTCAAATCAAACAATATATTTTTTAAAAATATAAATTCATATGGTGCCACATGCCACATGCTTATGATTCTAGCATTCTAAGAGGCTGAGGCAAAAAAATCAGAAGTCTGAGCCCAGCCTGGGCATCTTAGACAGGACGCTGTCTCAAAAAAAATTTTTTTAAAGGCTGTAATATAGTTCAGTGCAAAAGCCCTGGGTTCAATCCCAGTACTGGAGGAAGGGAGGTATTTCATCAACTGTAAATACAAAACTATGCTAAATGTCTGGTGAAAATACAGAGAGAAAAACAAAGATATATTGATCCTATCCTCAAAGAATTAAGCAAGAAAATAAGACCAATAGCTTTATAAATTTGAGAAAGTAACAGAAAAATGCAAAGTACGTCTGACAGCAGTGAGAATCATCATTCAAAATTATAAAAATGAAATATAAAAGATAAACAATTGTGTTGCAGTCATCAAATGCTTTAAGAAGGCCTTGAATATCCCTACCTCCTTAACATGAGCATCATCAAAATACATCCATTTGCGGACCTTTGTTTGAAAAAAGAATGTAGAATAATGTTTGCCATAGTAACAGATCATTCCTACTAAATATAGTTCAGACTGTTTGGCCCGGTCATCAGTCACTCTGAAAAACAGCTGTAGGAAAAAAAAAGAAAGAGGCATCACATATTTGATCATCTCGTATCTCTCCGCAGACTCCATCAACATTTCTTAACTGATACACTGACTTGCTTCCTCTCCGTTCAGTTTTTTTTCTTTTTTTGCTAGTCAAGATTAATCATCAGAAATGATTACACACCTGTAATCCCTGCACTCAGGAGGCTGAAGCAGGAGGATTGCTGTGAGTTTGAACCCAGCCTGGGCTACATAGTGAGTTTAAAAGTAGCCTTAACTATATAGTGAGATCCTGTCTCAAAACAAACAAACAAACAAACAAACACCCAAAACAACAGAAAGCAAGCAAACAAGCAAGCTATGAAGTGAAAATGAACAGAAAAAGAAGAAGACAGTGGAGAGTAAACTGGCATGGAGTGATGTTTCTTCATACTTTTTTTATTTTCTTACTGAGGGGTCTCATGTGTTAAGAAAGTTAAGAAGTTAAGAAAGTTTTAAAAATACACACACGCACACACAAAAATGCTGTCAAGTTCCCAAGGCTGCTTATCAGCTAGCCACACATACATAAATTTCCTACTGAGAATCTTGAACACCCTTAAGAAGGGAAATCCACGAGGCTGAGACAGGAGGACTGCTGCAAGTTCAAGGCCAGACTGGGCTACATAGTGAGTTTAGGATCAGCCTGAATTACATAGCAAAACCGTGTCTCAAAAAAAGGGGGGGGTGGTGTATGAGAAATACAATCATGCTAGTTACCAGGATTTCGACTCCTAGGTAACCAGCAATGTCCTGGGTATAAGATATATACAGAAACATTTGAAACAAAGGATTCTGGATTTGAAGAACTTACTCAGTTGAGAAAATAATCATAAAAATTAAACCAGAATGGTACAGACTATTTAGACTATAGAAAGTAAAAGAAATGTATTGGACATAGCCTACTCAAATAGGATTCATTGGGAAGGAGACCTAAAATAAGATTCCAGATAGTTCATTTATTCTCAGTAATAGCTTAATGGCTTTAGAATGACAATGAGAAAGGTTCTCTTTAGTCACAGAAATATCCAGAGAGAAACTATTATAAAGAAAACCAAATTTTCTAGTTCTTCAATCAAAGGAAAACTCTGGATACACCCACTTAGGATATGGAGTTGATAAGGTCAAGACCCAGTCTGATGTCTTTTTTCCTACGTATTTCTCTAAATAAATACACACAAATTTCCTAAGCCACTAATTCTCTCCCCAGTTTCTTCATTACCTTCTCCATGGATACTGGTTTATAACTGTGCACTTCATATTCCCGGGCTCAGGCCACCAATCTTTTATCTCCGACAGCTCCCACACAGCCCTCTAGTCAGAACTGAACACTCCTTTGACAACCCTACCTCCCATGGTATAAACTAACATTGAGCAGAGCATACAGTAACACTATAAATGAATTCACTTATATTTTTACCAGTAACTAAACTCTGCCCATCCCGTTCTATGAAGCCCAAATCACCCCATTTCTTCTAATCAACCCTTGCTATCTTCTCATGCACATACATGAATCTGCACACATAAACATATCTGTCCAAAACACCATAATATTTCTTTTCTAGGAATTATACTTTTGTTCAGTGCTTAAATAATAATAAAACAGAAGTCTAAGTCAGAAATAAAAGTAAGTAACACGTACATCACCCAGTTTAAGGCAGGTACCAAGACTGTGGATGACATCTTCTGCCAAGTCTGAATGGTCAGAGTCCCACACCAGGCCTATTGTGATTATCTGCGGGGCGTTCATCAGCACACGGCGAATCCGGATCCTCTCTCCACAGTTGCTCTGAAGTATATATGTAATGACAGTCAATACCACATTGAGGCTGTACCTCAACTCCACTTAATCAACGTTGTTCTCACACTGAACTTGACCCAAGTTAACTTACCGGACAGTTCCGCAGATCCCCCATGGTGCTGGCATTCTGCAGCAGCTCACCAAACATGCTTGGCGAAGGTTTTTCTCTCCTTTCCAGCATACAAATAGCCTGATTGCTTCAAGATGGGGAAAGAAAGGGGTGATGGTGGGAATTGTACTGAGTTATGGCTAGATCACAAAAATCATTCATGCAAATTCCTACCTCACATGTTTGATTTTTCTTCTTCTGCCCACTATACCACAGCCCCTTGTCCTGACCAGCCTCAGTGTCCCACAAACACAGTAAGTGCCTCTACCTGTCCCAAAATCCAAAGCTCATAGACTCCCCACTTCTCCTCCCACTTTGCTGGCCAGAACTGAGCCTAAGAAAAGGGGAAGGATAGGAGTGGAAAGAAGGAGAACAAAGGTTATTTTTAGATGATTGTTCTGAGTTCCTATAATATAGCACAGACCCCGTAACAGAGGTATAAACTATTTGGTGGCCTTCAGTTAAAACCCAATAAACTGAAGGAGTGTCAAAGGGAACAGCAGAGAACTCTGCAAAACTCACCAAAGGGGGAGGGGGGGACTCACCAAAGGGAAGTAGTGGAGATGTAATGTACCATCTGGATGAAAGGCAGTGGATCAGAAGTAGCGCCACAGCTAGTACACACACACTGGGCCAGGGAGAAAAAACAAAACTAAGCAGCCACAGTTATGAACTATTATGGAACCCACATCCCAAGACAAAGTTTTCTTGAAAAAAGATCTAAGAAGAGATAGAAATAGGGTTCACCTGTTCAAACAACGTCATTGCAAATTTCTGGTGGGAAATACAGTGTTTGGCAGTACATATATCTTCTTTGGTTTCATCAGCAATGTGGAAGTGAATTCTCATGAGGAGATTTTCCTGACAAGGAAAGCACAAAAGCAGTATATCAATAAAACAATAGCCAAGTGAACAAACTGGCAAACAGCCAACCATCATATAAAGTAGGAATACCTCTGATTATTGATTCTTCCAAAATCTATCACTGTTATTTCAAGACTATTACACATAGAATATAACCTTTTGATATCACATTTTCACTAGGCATTATTCCCTTGAGACCCACCCAAACAGTTCCATAAATCAATTTATAACTTTTTACTGCTGCACAATAATCCATGATATAGAATATCAGTTTGTTTTAACCATAAATCTAGTGAAGAACATTTGGTTATTCAGTTTTTTAACTACTATATATGAAGCTTCTATGAATATTTATATACAGATTTTTCTATGAACATAAGTTTTCATTTCTTTGGGATATATCTCTGGGGAGGTAACGGCTGGATCATATGGTAATTTGCATGTTTAGTTTTTAAAGAAACTACCAAGCTGCTTTTCAAAGCAGTGATACCATTTTACATTCCCACCCTCAATATATTAAGCCATCCAAATGATCAAGAGCACTTCGGATTTTGGCCCAATTTTTCCCATGATGTGATGTATATTACTCTCAGATATTTTTAAAGTTTACACAAAGAGTGTTTTGAATATGATAAACAGAAAAGCTAGGATCGTCTATTAAAGTCATGGTGGCAACATAGCTATCTATATAGCACATCACACTTGTGCTTTTGGCACTGTTAATATTTCCTGTATAATATCTCAGGAAATGGAGAAGTCCAAAAAAGCACAATTCCCAAACCAGCAGTCTCTACGTTAGCATCATCTGGGAATTTGTCAGAGATGGATATTCTTGAGTCCCATCCCAGGCTACTGAATCAGAAGCTCTCAGTTCAGCACTTTGTATTTTAATGAGACTTGGCTCTCCGAAGGTAAGAGTCACTGCTTTATAAGGTGGTAAGCAAGAACCTACTTTAAGCCTAAAGGAAAACATAATAAATCCAGTAGATAATTCATACAGCAACAGCAGAGAAACTCTAGATCTCTGGAAACTAGAGAAGCTCCCAATTCTAACTGTATAGGTCAGGACACAATAAATCTCATCACAGTCAGTCCCTGATGAGGACAATCAGCAGTCCCACAGGATATCAAAGAGGGTCAGAGGCCGGCACTTACAAAGCACTCTGCAGCATCATCCATAATTCCCAGCTGGAAACGCTGTTCATCCTGAAAAGTCTTTGCCAGAGCACTGCGGAGAGTGTCAGATGGAAGGACTTTTTCACTACTGCACTGAAACTGGTTAAAGATTCCCTGTGGGGAAAAAGTTAGACAAGAAAAAAGGCATAATGCCATTATTAAGCTTCTATACAACTCAGTCTTGCATGCTGATACTATGGAAGCAACTGTACTTCTCATGGGTTGATATCCTCGCAGTTAGGAACTTAAAAAAAAATTAAAAGTCAGAATGAAGGGCATGATGTGTGCTAACAGATTCCTTATCTGAGAGGGATACCATCAAAAACACATTAGGAGAAACCACTGTCATGGATTAATATGCAGCAATTACCTTATTTCCTCAGATACAGTCAGAAAAAAAAGGATGAGTTACATATAAACAGAGTCACACATTTTCTGGGGACTCATCCTATGAAATTTGGCCCTCTTCTTTTAAATCTTTCAGCTAATAAAAATTATCAAGAGTATAAAGAATAACGTAGCAAAAAACCTGTGTGTTTACTACCCAGAAATAATCATGTTTACTCCCATCCTACAGTTAAGCTAAAGTCTTAAGACTGTTCCATTCTCCACAGCCACCTCAGGATTGTGAGTTGGTTACATAATCTTGTTTTTAATACTTTTACAGTATACATATATATCTAGATAGATTTAAAATTACATATAGCATGATTTTGTGTCTACGTGTATTTGTGTTTATATAAAAAACCCTGAATTTTGTAGTTTTTTAAAAATTCAGTGTTGCTTTAGAGAGCTATCTATAATGACAAATATCAAAACACTCCTTTTCTCTGCTACATACCACTTTATCAAGTGGCAATATCACATCTATCCATTTACTGATAGATATTTTGATTTTGTTGTTGTTGTTTGTTTCTTTGTTTTTTGAGACAGGGTCTTGCTATGTAGTTCAGGGTGATTTTTTGTTTGTTTGTTTGTTTTTTGGTACCAGGGATCGAACTCACTACTGCATACTTGCAAGGCAGGCGCTTATGCCGCTGAACTAAATCCCCAGCCCCGTTCAGGCTGATTTTGAACTCACAACATAGTCCAGGCTGGCCTTGAACTCGAAGCAATCTTCCTGCTTCAGCCTCCCAAGTGCTGGTATTACAGGAGTGCGCCACCACGCCTGGCTACTGACAGGTATTTTGGCAGTCTCCAAGTTTTTTGCAATTATTAAGAAGTTAGGCCAACTTACATACTTCCACCAGTATGTGATTTAGAGAATCCATATTCAAAATATTGTCAAAAATTAATACTGTCAGACTCGTTAAAGTTAGTCTTCACAACTATTTTTAGTCTTTCTTGGTCCTTTATGGGAAATACCTCATTGTCTACTGTCCTTGGCTATGATGTATTTTAATGCAGTTTTTTATTCTGGAGTAATTAAATGCACCTACCTTCTCCATCTTTACCTACATCTGAACGCTGCTGAATACAATGTCTGCAAAATGGAAACAAAGGTGGCAAAAAGTGGCACCTGGCTTAAGGTGCCTTTGTCACACAATACTGAACTCTTACCTTAAGACTAGAATATGCTCCTTGACATCATATGTTCCAGATCCTCACTAAATCACCCTAAAAATAACCCACTCTTCAATTCGTTATGTACCAGTAGGCCAGAAGAATGTCTCTCATTTTGAAGGATTAGTAATTTCATATAAAAAATTTAAGCACCATTTTTCAAACACATTAGTAATGAGACCACTTTATAAATATACCTGTGTGATCTTAGAATATGAACTCTTACCCAAACTTAAATGGCTAATCCTTGGTCCTCATGATGCTGACCTATCAACAGCATTAAACCTAGCTGATCTTTCAAATGTTTTCTTCCCTTTGCTTCCAGAGCACCACACTCTGCTAGTTTTCTTCCTACTTTTCCTTATCACTGTCTTGCCAGTTCTTAATCAATTCTAAGACTCAAGATTCAAACCTCTTGATTTCTCTATAAACAGTCATTCACACTTTTAGTTTCATCTGCAATCATGGCTTTAAATACTACACATATACTTATAATGCTTCCTTTACATCAATAGCCAAATCTACTTCCCCAGATTTATACACCTACCTATCTATTAGACATCTACATTTGATTATCAGTAAGCCTACCAAATTTAATATGCCCCAAAATGGATTTATCTGCCCCCACCATCAGCACCACCCATATTTTCCCTATCTCAGTAAATGACAGCACCATCCTTGTAGCTGTTTAAACCAAAAACCTCAGAAATCATCTTTGACCCTCTTTAGCTCTCACAGCTCACATTCAATCAATAGGCAATTCCTCTATTTCCCTTCTCAAAATGTATTTAGACCCTACTACCTCATTTTATTCCATTCCACTTTTAGCCAATACATTTTGTTAGAATATTCTGGTGCAATAGAAAAGTAAAAGTACAAAATGAACAGTTTTATTGAGGTGAGGACATGGGAAGGAGCATACGACCCATGGTAGCTGGGCTGTCTCCTTCGACCAGATGCAGAGACAGAGAGTTACGTGACCTCTGATTGCAGTGGCGCATGAGGCAGACATTGATGATGTGTGAGCAACCAATTGGAATTCTCTGTACGTGCAAACAGGAAGAGGAGTTGCAATCAGGGCTGAAGAAGCAGGAAGTGGTAGGCGTTCCTGCTTTGGCCTTCCACCATGTTAGACCACGGCCATAATTAGACCACCGCCATAATTGTACAATAATTTATACGAGGGCAAGAACCTTTTACATTTTCCCTGGATGACTGCAGTGATTTCTTGACTGACTCCCTTGTGTACAATAGTCTCAAGATAGCACTCAGATGACTTTTTAAAACTACAAATTAGACTATGCCATTCCTTTGATCAAAATCCTCTAGTTTCCCACTGAATACACAGTAAAAGCCAAAGTGTAAGATGCTCCATAATTTGTCCTACTAAACTACTACTGGCTCATGCCCACATAATCTCTGACTTCACTCTCTAGAATATAGCAAGTATGAGAATATAAATTTATGTCATATTATTCCTTTCTATACTCTCAACAACTAGAATGTTACTGGTATATAAAAAGCAACCAATATCTATTTTCCATCTGAAAATGGATCTTTAGCTCTATCTTCCTATTTATCTATCTTTCTATTTATCATTCTGAGACAGAGTCTCACTATGTAGTTTAGGCTAGCCTCGAACTCCTTATGTAGCCACCCTTGTCTCAAACTAACAGCAATTCTCCCACCTCAGCCCGAGTGCTGGGGTTACAGGTATGTACCACCATGCCTGGCTTATTTACCTTTATTTATTTATTTATTTATTTATTTTGTCTTTCTGAGACAGGGTCTCACTATGTAGTTCAGGCTGGTCTTGAACTCCCAGAGATCCTCCTGTCTCAGCCTCCCACATGCTAGATTACAGGCATGAGCCACCATGCCTGGCTTATATACTTTTAATATATGTTTATGATACATAATACTTGTAATCATCTTGATGAATTGGTACATCTTCATATCACATCTTGATCACTTTACAAACCAACAGGTAAATATTTCCAGAACAGCCCTATGCAAATCTAACACTTTTAGCTGGGTATGGTGGTACATACCTGTAATCCCAGTTCTTGGGAGGCTGAGGCAGAAGGATTACTGAGAATTTGAGGCCAGTCTGGTCACACAGTGAGTTCAAAGTCAGCCTGAACTACATAGTGAGAAACAAAATCTGACACTTTCAAACTTCAGCACCTTGAGTCTTTCTCAGCCAGGTTTCCTTAAGAATAAAGTCCTACTGTTCTAAGGCATTGGCTATTCTAATGAGTTAACTTCTTCCCTATGTATACCATCCTAGAGAATTAATAAGACTATGAAGTCCTGGGCCAGGTATGGTGGCACACACCTATAATCCCAGCACTTGGGAGGCTTAGACAGGAAGATTGCTATGAGTTTGAGGCCAGCCTGGCCTACATAGCAAGCTCAAAGACAGGCTGAACTGCATAGTGAGACCCTATCTCAAACAAACACACACACACACACACACACACACACACAACCAGAATATGAAGTCCTACCCAACTACTGCATTCTGTAGTTCAGATGACTTTGTTTGAGAAAGGACAAGATTCTGCTCAGAAACAGTACAGTATTATAATAGTTAAGAGCCTAAATTTGAAATTAAACTGTTTGGGTACAAAAATTCCAATTCTGCTACGTTATACGTCGTTGGATAATTTATTTTGATTTCTCTGCATCTTGCTTTTCTTTTTCTCCCCAGTCTCGCCCTCAGTACTTCCCATTGAACCCAGGGCTTTGTGCATTCTATCCACATGCTCTACCACTGAGCTGCACCCTTACTTTTAAGACAAGATCTCACTAAATTGTCCAGGTTAGGGTTGAACTTCCAATCCTCTTGCCTCCTCCTCCCAGCTCGCTTTCCCTTTTAAGAGTAAATAATAGTCTTTACTCTCTAGGGTTATTTTAGGATTAAACAAACATATCTTAAACTATATATTAGTCTATAGAGAGAGATTAATAAGTATGATAGATACACATATCTTAAGACACAAATAGATACCTCAGACTCATACCTGGCAATATTATAAGTACCACCCAAATAGTAGATGGTATTGTTATCATCATCATCATCATCATTATATTTAAGAGCCATTTTAAATTACTAAAAAGTCTGTCTCACTGTCCTATGATGAAGAGAGGTCATGAGTCAGATGCTTCTACCTTGAGCTACCTCTTACTCTCTGAGATCTTAGGAAGAGAGACTACCTTATTTTCTACTCTGTTGCTCCCATTTAAGAGGCAGATTTCCCATGACCTAGATAATTAGGGTTTCAGCAAAAGAAAAGAAAGGTCTAAGGTCAGAGTTCTGCCTATGCTCACAGTGGATCGTCAATAACAGTGTTCAGTGGAATCAACAACTCCATCCCATATTTTTTTCACCTCAATTAATTTTAGGCAGCATTCTCTATACATACTGCGTAACTGAATGCATTCTGAATGGCTTCTAACTAAATGTTCTTTACTTTCCTATTTTAATGATTATTGCCTGTCTTGCTCTGCTATTGTTAAACAAGAGTATTTGGGATGAAGCAGCCTGAGCCGGCCCAGCACGCATCTGTGGAGCTGCAGCCCTGGAAGAAGCTGTAGCACAAAGCCCCTCTGTTAAGACAGCACACTAACCCCTGTGTGTCCCTCTCACATGAGCACAGGGCCTGGAACGGGCCTCCTCCTGTTCTGTTTTCACCCTCCTCCCACCTTTCCCAGAGGGAGATCCTGTTCACACCAAAGAAAGCCAAGAACATTTAGTTCAGCAGTAAGAACAGGTGGCAATACCAATGAGGAACAAAACCTGGTATTCTTCCAATTGCTGAGTTCTATGGCAGGGGGAGAAAAAGGGTAGGAAACACCAAACTCTAGGAATCATTTTTCCTTGTAGAGTCCCAAGTGGTTCCATTTAAATCAGGGAAAAATAAAAAACAAAAAACAAAAACAAAAACTTTGAAGTTTCTCTGTATTCTTCTTCACAAAGTAAACCAAAGAGGTTTTCCTTTTCACTCTCATGAAATAACACATTACTTTTTATCTGTTAACTATTTTCTTGGCTGCAGTTCAAAAGCAACAAGACTTTTAATGAGTAAAAGCAGGTGCTTCCCACCCATCTCTCTTGGATCAAGTAGCAAACAATCCTATCCACATAAGCACATAATTATTTGGATTAGTAAAAGCCATGTAAATAAGACAGAAGTGCCATAAAGACAGAAAGTCTTTGTGTTTTGGCATCTACAAATACAGCTGTTGCTTAAGCTTTTTTTCCCCTAAAACACAGACCCTTACCCTTAGGCAGAGATACTATTTCTCTTTCAGGATTCCCTACCTTCATATCTAAAAGAAGTCAGGAGTAGAGACGGTGGAAGTCAAGAAGTATCACTAATTTCATGACTGACAGGGGTCCAAAAACTTCCTACTCTGCCACTCGCTCACCTCTTGGAGCCTGTCTTTTTGATGTGGTCTTCCTAAACCATGTTAGCTTTCATGATCACTCTGTTCTCTATACTTCTAGAAACTAAAGAACCCAAATGTTGACAGTCTAGTCTGTTTGTAAACACAGCCCCCTGGAAGATATAGATAAGACAGCCAGTACTTGAGAATTACTAACTGCTAGAAAAAAGAACTTTCACTGGCTCTGTGTTCAAAGGAATTTTGAGTTCTCTTTTAAGAGGGAAAAGAATATGCAAATATTTACCTTTGGACACTCAAAACAATAACAAAGGATTTTTAACATTTTATTGTAGAAAATTTCACACATCCAAGAGTAGACAGACCAGCACATGTCACTCCATCATTCATTCAATCTTTACAAGTACCAAATCTTATTTCATTCATAGCACCCACCCACTTATCCCATTCTCAGATCATTTTGAAGCAAATGCTTCTCTACATATTTCAAAAATATATCTCCAAGGCCGGGGATTTAGCTCAGTGGCTTAAGTGCCTGCCTGGCAAGCATGAGGTCATGAATTTGATCCCCGGTACCAAAAAAAAACAAAAACAAAAACCAAAAAAAAAAAATATATATATATATATCTAAAAATAAGGAACTCTTTTTAAAACATAACCATAATATAACCACAGTCTCCCAAAATGTAATAATAATCCCTCAAAGTCATCAGATATCTGGTCAGTTTAATAGAATCACTTGATCAAACTTTGGGGAAAGCAAAGAACAGCTGACTAGTTTCTCTTTTAGGATTCTGTAACCTGAGGTCTAAAAACAGCTATTACAAAGACTTATTGATTGGTAAAGAACCTACATGTCCTATGGCATCATTCCCTTTACATTAAATTCAATTATCAATACTACTATCTCCTCATAAGTTTAGGGCTTTATTTACATTCAATTCATAACCCAATATTTTGGACTTGCAGTAGCAACGCTAAAAACCATCAAAAGCTACCTATGGCATTTATTTCTGATACCAAGGCAAAACAGACATCTATACACAAATCAAAATGCCAAGACTTTAAGACAGCGGACAAAGTGACAGAGACAAAGATGGGTCAGATTCACCAGAGGATAAATACTGCTTTTAGTGAGAAATCATAAACTAATGTTAAAATTTTACATAATAACTTACTAATTTTGACAAAATAAAAAATGTAGGACTCTCATACATTAGTTATAATAATATTCAATTCAAATTTTAAGAATCATACCATATCCACTTACCCCACAGGGGAAATTAAAAAAGAGGACTCTTCTGGATATGCATAAAGATTTTAAAATTGTGTAAGTTTCTGACTCTGACCAAAGTTCTGGAAAGAATCAATAATGATGACCTCCTCTATTTTTCCTTGTAGTCATGTCCTTCTAATTAAATATCAAGTAAAATTCTGAATTTCAAATTTTAAAAAACATACAGGATTCATTCAGGTGAGCACAATGGCATGTGCCTATTAAGCCCAGCAACATAGAGGATCCCTACTTAAAAACAACAACAAAAGATTCGGTTTTATACTAAATTATATCAATAGTCAAATTGGCTGAATGTATTGAAACTCGCAGTCTTTCAGGACTTTAAGAAAAATGACCACGTAACTATGCTTATATCCATAGATCATAAAAACAAGAAAGTTGACAGATGTGGTGGTGCATGTCTGTAATCCCAGCACGTGGGAGGCTGAGACAGGAGGATTGTCATGAGTTCAACACCAGTCTGGGTTACACAGTGAGTTCAAGACCAGCATGAAAAACATAGTAAGACCCTGTCTCTAAATAAATAAATAAATAATAAATAAATAAATATTAAAAAAATAAAAACAAGGAAGTTAAACACAAGTAGATGTTATTTGAATTAGACATAATGACATACTTCCTTATGTGTGAGTTTTTATTCTGCCTGAAATAGTTCAGGATAATGGTTTTACTCTTTTCTGAAATTTCCAGGAAGGACAGTGAAGAGCATTACTTTCCTATAGTCTATGAAAGAAAGAACTAGATTAATAATGAACAAATAGCCAGGAATAGAGTCAATATCTATAATCCCAGCTATACCAGAGGCTGAGGCAGAAAGATCACTAGATCAAGGCCAGCCTGGGCAACTCAGCCCACTCCTGTTTCAAAATAAAATTTTAATAGGACTAAGATATAGCTAAATGCTAATACTTATCTCACATGCACAAGAACCTAGATTCAACGTTCAGTACCACATACACACAAAAAGAGCAATTTCTTATGCCACTGTATTCCCTGTACTTATGCTTCAGCACCCAATGAAGGAACAGCTACATAGTAGAACACAAGAAATATTAAAGGCTTTGTTCCCTAAACTCTCAAATCTCACCCAGTCAACAAGTGGACCATTAGCAGAACACATATCTTCCTGCCCCATCAGGACAGCCTAACTGCTCTCCAGATACAGACATTTCAGAACATCTGATATATGAAAACCTGTTTCCTCCCTAACCCCTAAGGGCACCATCCTCTGGCTTTTATGTCTCACCCTAGCATTCTCAAAAACAAAAATAACTGATTGAGAAGATCTGTTAAATTTAATCAATCAATGCAACATTCTTCTTTGCCTATAACAAAAAACACTTTGTTCAACATCCTGGCACTGCAAAGCTTCTAGTACAATCCCTGGAAGGAGAACAAAATCTTTGTAGCATACTAAGTACAGAAGACGGATTTCCTCCCCTGAACAGAAATAAATAAATAAGCAAGCACCAAAGTAAAATCATACCCTGGGGTCTGAGGGGCATAAGAGCAGATTCAATATGAATAATAAATATGAACTCTGGGTTCTATGCAATGACAATTTAGGTCATGAAAAATCTTTTAGTGATGTTTGGTAGAAATAAATTTGGAGTGTTTGAGGAAACAGAGTAATTAGTACACAGTCTTCTATTTGCTAAGTCAGAGCTGACAGGTATCATATTTCAAAGCAAGCAGAATGAAACAGTATTTAAATTCTTTTCAACAAAAGCCATCATTTGTAACTTGAATACAAGATTTTGAGAATGAAATTATAGATAATATCACATAACAAAAAAAGCCAGTCCAGCTGGGCATGGTGGGATATGCCTGTGGTCCCAGCACTCAGGAGGCTGAAGTGGGAAGATCACTGTGAGTTCGAGACCAGCCTGGGTTACAATGTGAGCTCAAGGCCAGCCTGAACTGCATAATGAGACCCTGTCTCAAAAAGACAAAAAAAAAAAAAGAAGAAGCAGCGGCCAGTCCATTTATTAGGTCAAAAGAAAGAAATCGTTATAAGTACTATGTACAAATCATTATAAAGTAATTATAAACACGGACACAACATATACTATTCTACCTGGTAAAGATGATGCACAAGAATATTGACAAACATTGTTAAGACATCTGGAAAAAATAAATTCCAGTATAGTGGTGCACACCTCTATCCCAACTACTGTAGAGGTTGAGGCAGAAAGACTGTAAGTTCAAAACTAACCTGGGCAACTAAATGAAACCCTATCTCAAAAGAACATTTTTTAAAAGTGGCTGGGATGCAACTCAGTAGTAAGCATGAGACCCTGGGTTCAATCCCCAGCATTGCAAAAAAGAAAAATAAAAAATAAATAAAGTCATCAAGAACCAAATGATGTTCACATAAGGTCAACAGTAAGTGCACTTCAGATGATAATAAAGTGAAGTACACAAATGAAGAAGAACAAGAATATATATATATATATATGTATGTATTTCAGTCAGGAACGGCAAATCCTTCATTTAAATATCATATATAACAAAGTTGGTCAGCCTCTAATTCATCTTCAAATATGTTAGTATTTCTTCTAATGTTACAAAAAAGACAAACAAAATTTAAAAATAAAAATAAAAAACAGTGGATTCTACAGTGAACAATTATGCCCCAACATAATGAAATCTGACCTTACAGAACTGGCAAGGTTTTATAGAATATGTCAAATTGAGGAATCTTGGATGTTTGTGTTTAAAAACAAAAAAAAAATTGACAATCATTTTATGTATCAAACAACACTAAAGAATACAAACAGCAGAAAGGAAGTCATATTCATTCCTCTAATTTTAAATACAGAACAAAGCATAAAGAGACAGAGACAGAGATTTAAATCACAAAATTAATTATCCCTACAGTACAAAAACTACAAATCACATAGAGATTATATAGTGAGACCCTGTCTCAAAAAAAAGACATAGACCATAACCACAAGACACTAGATGACTGCTTTGATGATGGAATCCCAAGCCTCAGTCTTTCCTCAGAAGGCCTTTCCCACCATCAACAACTCACCTCAAAAAAAAAAAACTCACTTCCCCACACACATACTTCATGAAGAAGAGAGATCTAGATTAGTAAACCTAAAGAGTGAGACCTAGGGCTGGGGATTTAGCTCAGTGGCTTAAGCGCCTGCCTGGCAAGCGTAAAGTCGTGAGTTCAATCCCCGGTACCAAAAAAAAAGAGTGAGACCTAAAAGTCACAATATTAAAATCTCTTTCCAAGCCAGGTATGGTGGCACACATCTGTAATCCCAGCACTTAGGAGCCTGAGGCAGGAGTATCACTGCCAACTGAGACCAGTCTGGGCTACTTAGTGAGTTCAAGGCCAGTCTAAACTGTATAATGAGACCTGTCTCAAAAAGACTAAAAAAACCCCCACCTCTTTCCAATTAAATAGAATAAGAATAAAACAGATCATAAGAGAAAAGAAAAGAAAAGAAAAAAATTCAAGCACTAAAAATTCAGTAATTAAAATGTAAGAGCTGCTGAGAGAGTAACAATCTGGGAAAGTATTTATTATGGAGCTACTTTCCCTGAATGTATTCAGCAATGTTAAATATTGTTAAGTTAAACAATTCTATATTTAGACACAAATACGTTTTTGCAGTGCTAGGTGCTGAACCAAGGGCCTCACACAGGCCAACCAAGTACTCTATTATTGAGCTACATTCCTCCCTAAGATATACGGATATTGGGGATTGGGGGAGCAGCCTCACCTAGTCACTACATTACACAGGCTGGACTTGAACTTGTGACCTTCCTGCCTCACTCCCCCAAAGTGCTAGGATTACACACATGTGCAATCATACCTGCCTTAATTAAGTCTCAAAAATACTATCTGGAGTCAAACATGGTGGTGCATGTCTGGAATCTTAGCACTCAGGTTGCCTAAGGCAGGAGAATCACAAGTTAAAGATCAGTATGAGCAACTTAGCAAGATTCTGTCTTGAAATGTAAGAAAAGGAAAAAGGGGACTGGGTATATAGCTTAGTAGCATAAGTGCCTTCCTGGAGAATGGAAGGTCTTGAGTTGGGATTCCCAGTACCAAAAATAAAATAAAATAATATAAAATTGATGGAATAATATACATTTGCTGGAGATATAGCTCAGTGGTACAGCACCTGCTTACCAAGCATGAGGTCATGAGTTTGATTCCCAGTACCAAAAGGGGAAAAAAAAGGAAAAGGAAAAAGGAGGAGGTGGCTAGAGGCATAGCTCAGTGTGAAGGCCCAAATTTCAATTTCTGGTACCTCAAAAACCTCATCAAGAAGGTAATTTTGGGGACTGAGGGTAGAAAGCTCAGTGGTAGAGTGCTTACCTAACATGGATGATGCCCAGGGTTTGATCCTAACTAAGCACCACTACCACACACACACACACACACACACACGTAATTTCTGAAGCAAAGTTGTGAAAGACAGATGCAGTTTACCAAAAGGCAGAACAAACATTCCAGGCAAAGTAAATGCCATCTGAATGGAGAGTATCTGGGAAAGAAAAACAGAGGAAAAGAAGACATGAAATTAGGTTTTTTTAAATGATTATAATCATACATTTTTAAGTGATTGAGGAGACATTGGAAGCTGCTTCAAGATTATAAGATAAAAATATCTAATTAGTACTTACGGGCATTCTTAGGCTAAAATAAGTGAAATATGAAGATATGACAGAGAGAAATTCATGGATCTGGAAAAAGGAAAACTTTTTTCAAAGACAGTAGGCAAAAAGACTTACTACCAGAAACATCATACACCACAGAGAAAGCTTAAGGAGAAACAACCATCTCTGAACTGGAATTCAGACAATTTTCAGTTTTCTAATTTACACTTTAGTATGCTTTCTATAATTAGTACAGTACCTTCCTGTATTTTATAATAAAAATCGTTATACAAATAAGAACCAATACTCTGTGTGTGTGCATGCGCACGCACATGTGCACTTTTGTGCATGCAGCCAAAGAAGAATAAATAAACGTTCATGTATCCATCACCCAATTTAAGAATTGTGAAATGTAATTAGTTTGAAGCTCCCCAAGAGATTATATGCCCCTCCTTCCACCTTCCAGAAGTAACCACTGTGGTGCAGTGATAACTGGTGGTCAACCTGTAACACCAGCTGAACTGAATCAGCGTGGTACTAACTGTGGGTGGCCTCCATGCTGAGGATTGTTGCCAAGATAAAAAGGAGAACTGGAGAGGAAGAGTTTAGTGTTGTTGGTTTTCCTGGGTATTGTTGGTTCTCTTGTTGCTGCTGAGTCTCCTGAGGAGCTTGTTGAGCTTCGTTCCTAATATGAACTTGGCTGTTATCATCAGAGAGGCTCAGGACCTTGCTATCACTAGAATGGCTGAGGTTCACTTTGGGGGAGCTCTGGTCTTTACCACTTCCTGAACTCCGGAGGGGATGATGGTGTGCTGTCCAATCTCCTGGAGAAGCTCGTCATGCTGGCTTCATGATATGAACTTGGCTTTTCTCACTGTCAGAGGAGCACAGGACCTCATTTTCAATGAGGATGGCTTTGGTTCTTTTTGGGGGAGCCCTGGTCCTTATTTTGAGTGTTGCTTTTCAGCTCCAGTGCAGAATCCTCAACCTACTGGTACAGATGCTTCACCCTACTGGCACAGACTTTCTAGCTTCCACCACTGACCTTTGGGGCTTTCGCAGCAGATCAATGAAACAGACATGCATTGTCGTGGGCTCTAGACCTCCAGTTGGATTTGTGGGGGCACTGTCATGGGCTCTAGGTCTTCAACTGGACTCATGTAGAACACTGCTGTGGGATCCAGGCTCTCAGTTGGATTCCTTGGGTCTTGGTGTGTGGACAGATTTCCTGCACTTCTTGTATTTAACTCTTTGGGTGACTATGATAAAATAATACTATAAATTATGTGTCCTGTACGTAATTATTTCCTTTGCAAACCCCTAACTACAACACCACTATCCTGAATGTTTTGAAAAATCATTCCTTTTATTCTTTATACTTTTATCATATGCATGTATCTCTGAAAAGTATAGGTTGATCTGCTTTTGATTTGCATATATATAAACAGAATCATAGTTCATACAGTTTTCTGTGACTCATTTTTTTCATTCAATGTATTTTTATCAACATTAACACAAGTTGACATATGCACTGGCAAGTCATCATTGCTACTACTATATACTATTTTATTATGGAGATAAATCATAATTTTAAATCCATCTTAATTTTAAATCCCATTCTATTTTAGTTGGAATGAGTCTTTTTCTGTATTTTCTGTAATCAATGTTCTTGATTATATTTTCTGTTATGTTTCAAGAAGTTTTCTACAGTGTATATCTAGGAATAGAATTTCTAGGTCACAGGTTATATGCAAGCTCAATTTAACTAATAAACTGTTTAGCTAAATAGTAGCATCAATTTGGATTCCAACCAGTAATATATGTGATATCTCCTCAATCCACCCTTTTTGAAACTAATTATCAGATTCTTAAATTTCTATCAACATGAAAAGCATGGTTTAGTTTACATTTCTTAAATTACTAATTAGGATAAGCATCTTAAATGTCATTTGGGTTTTCTATTCTTCCTTTTTCTGTTTTTTCTCCCTCAGTATCAAGGATTAAACCAAGGTCTTGGCACTGAGCTAAATCTCTAATACTGCCCCCTCATCTACATTTGAAACGGGGTCTCATTAAGTGGCTAATTTGCTCAAACATGTGATCCTCTGCCTCAGCCTTGCCATGTAGCTGGAATCACAGGTGCCAGCCACCACATCGGGCTATTCTTTATAGGAATATTTCTCTGGAGTCCTATATTGGATAATAATCTTTTGTTGATTATATAGACCATATTATAGATATTTTCTCCTAGCTTATAGCCTTGTCTTTTTACTCTATGGACTCTTTTGATGAAAAGAAGTTATCGAATCTTCTATAGTAAAATGTATCAATTTTTTTCCAATTTTTGAACCCAAAGGCCCTTTACCATTGAGTTCTGTCCCCACCCCTTTTTTATTTTGGGACTGGATTTCACTAAGTTGTTGTCTTACGTTACTCTCTCATTACTGAGGCACAATATACAACACCCACAGCTTAAAGGAGGAAAGGTTTATTTTGGTTCAGTTTGCAGAATTTTCAGTCCACAATGGCTTGCGCCAAGACAGGGTAGTATGGCAGATGGTCATGACAGAGGAGAGAGAGCTCATGGTATGTAACCCAGGAAGCAGACAGTGATCAAGGGAAGAGGAGAGAGATAGACCCTTCCAGGCCATGCCCCAGTAACTCACCTCCTCTCATCAGGCTCCACCTCCCAACATCACATTTAGCTATAAAGTCATTAGTGAACTAATCCACCGATGAGTACCATATCCAGTCATCTTCCCAAAGCTCTACCTATGAGTGCATGAGGCCTCGAAGAGATATCTAGATATAAACCATAACAGTTGCCCAGGCTAGTCTTGAATTTAGTGATCCTCTTGCCTCAGTCTTCTAAGTAGCTAGGATTACAGACATGTGCCACTATACCAGACAAAAATATACCAATTTTTACACATTCTATATTTCATGTATTATTTAGTAAGTCCTTCCTTGTCTCTGAGGTCATATTATCTCATAGTTTCTTCTAAAAGTTTAAAATTTGGGCTGGGAGGGCTGGGGATTTAGCTCAGCGGCATAAGCGCCTGCCTGGCAAGTGTGAGGTCGTGAGTTCGATCCCCGGTACCATGAAAAAAAAAAAAAAATTTGGGCTGGGGATATAACTCTGTGGTACAAGTACCTGCCTGGCAAGCATGAGGTCATGGGTTCAATCCCCAGTACCAAAAAAAAAGTTTAAAAATTTTACTTTGCCCTTTTTAGTGCTTAACTCATCTCATCTAAAATTCTTATCTTTTTTTTTTTTTTTCCTTTGGTATCAGAGATCAAACTTGCAACTTTGCACTTGCCAGGCAGGCACTTATGCCACTGAGCTAAATCCCCGGCCCTAACCCACTTCCTTTTTGATTGACAAGGTAAGTATTGAGCTCCCATATGTCACTTTTGAACTCTTGATTTTTTTCATCACTTTATTTATAATACTGTGTTGCACTACAAATATGCTACATTTATGATAGTTTTCTAAGTGTTAATACATAGAAAACTATGGCAGTCATTAATATTATTTGCTACATATTTCTGTTTCTTTCCCTTTTCAAGTATCATAACAGATTGTAATTCCTGGTCCCCTTGTGGTCCAGTTGGGTGAGATGATTACCTCTGTTCACTGTGTTGTGAAAAGGAGACTTGCTGAGTATTTAATTGCCTGCACAAAATCTTCCAAAACTCTGTTCCTTTAGCTGAATAACTAATAATAGTTGTTATGGTTGTAGCCTTGGCATCTGTTTCAGGAAAACCCGATGTCCAAAACTAGCTGTTAAAGGCATAAGGTACTAAAAGGCCAAAGAAAGAGAGGTAGGTAGATCCAGGACTGCAGGGAATGCAATGAATTTCGGAATTAAGGACAGAAAAGTGACATAGGTGGCAGCAAGACAGTAGGATCTCTGCATTCCAAGGCCGGAGAAAGGGCCTTTCTTTATATGCTAAAATAGACAAAAAGGGCTACAACCTGTTGCAATGTACCTAGGCTTACCAAAAACTATCAAGAGTTAAGAAACCATCTAGGCATCACTGGCAGGCACAAAACACTTGGCTAACAACTTTATCCTGTAGGGTGTTTGAAATACATGCGAGGGTCACCAAGTACACAAAATGACAATTACAACCACAACAGCTATAATCATGCAAGCTAGTCCTGACTATAATCAGGACTAGCCTACAGTAGGTTAGTAATACAAATTAAAAAAATAAGTCTTTGGTATATTACCACTGAGATTTTAGGGTTGTTACCACAAACTCAAACTCTGACCAATTCAAGAGAATCTTGTCTTTCACTGTCATATAAATTTCAAAATTGACTTTTCTCAACTTGTAGAAAAAAACTAATGATCAGAGTATACATTGGAGCTGGGTGTGCTGGCATATGCCTGTAATCCCAGCACTTGGAAGGCTAAGGCAGGAGGGTCCTTGGAGTTCAAGGTCAGCATGAACTACATCACAAGACTGTCACCAAAAAAATAACAAAGACACACATTGGAAAACATAGGGAAATGTTGGCAAACAGATGGCATTATCTAAAAAGGCTGAAGACATATATATCCTACAATCCAGTAATCACAGTCCTAGACATACATAAAAGAAATGTGTATACTTACATATACATATGTAATATGCTCAAAATTGCTCAAAAAAATAAAAAATTAGAAACAATTCAAATGACCAGTGTAGTAGAATAACAAATATCATATAACAATGAAAACAAACTAGAACTATACATAACAACATATACAATTTTATAAATATATTGCTGAACTAAAGAAAACACAAAGAATTTAAGCAGAATGATTCCATTTACAATGAAGTTTAAAAAACATGTTATTTTTATTTTGTTAGTACTAGGAATCAGACCCAGGGCCTTTGCACTGAGCTATATTCCTAGTTCCTTTTATTTTATATTTTGAGAGTCTAAATTGCCCTGATCAGCCTCAAATTTACAATCCTCCTGTTTCAGCCTCTCAGAATACTAGAATTACAACTGTGTGCCATCACATCAAGCTTATTTTTGTTCTGGTTTTGTTTTGTTTGATATAGAATCTTGCTATATTACCCAGGCTGGCCATGAAAGCAGGTCTGCAGGCAAATTTCATAGCACCCAGCTCTTTGGGATGTTTTTGTTTTGGGTTTTTTGGTTTATTTGGTTTCTGGGGGGAGTTTTTTGCTTTTGTTTTTGTTTTTGTTTTTGTTTTGGTACCAGGGATCAAACTCATGACCTTGCACTTGCCAGGCAGGGGCTTATGCCGCTGAACTAAACCCCCAGCCCCTTTGGTTTGTTTTCTATGGATCAAATCCAAGACCTCAGGCATACTAGGCAAGTGTTTCTACACTCAGCCACTTTTCCACCACTGAGATTTTTTAAATTAGCCAAACATCTCATCTGAAAATAAGGTAACTTTGTTTTCTCCTTTATAAACACTGTGGGGGTTTTTTCTGGTTTTTCTTCTTACTACACTGACAAGACTCTAGTTCACTGATTAATTTATTATGCTCACATTTTACAAGAATATTTTTAATTTTTTATGTGGTTTTTTGTTTTGAGACAGGGTTTCACTGTGTAGTCTGGGCTAGCTTTGAACTCACAGTGATCCTCCTGCCTCAGCCTTCCAAGTACTGGGCTTAAAAATATTTTTAACATAAGAAACAAAGAGACATTCCACAGTGGAACTCAGGTACTAATGGCTCTTTTCAAGTTTATTCCTTCATGAACTTAGTCATCCTTTCTCTTCTCTCAAAAGAATGAAGCCCTCCAGTCTGAATGAAAAATATTTATTAAAAATTGTGGTTACTCTAATAATTTAAATTTTTTGGCTACTAGAACCAAGTTGAAACCATCTATACTTTCAGGTTAATCCACCTGTATCATTTGTCATAATTTTCAAATTCAGTGTACAGTAATGAAAGGAATATAAACAATGCCATTTAAAGTGTGTGTCAACTATCACCCAATTATTTTATATTTATATAGGATTGAAGGCTTGAGAACTACTTTGGGGGGGCTGGAATCAAATCTATAATACAGTCCCAAAATAACAAAAGATGCAAGACGGAAGATAAAATCTCAAGGTTATATTAGGCAGTGACGTCATTAGGAAAGCAACAGAATCTACCACATCCCTAGAGTTATGAAAGCCAAAGTAAATCCCCTAAGCCCATTTACCTACCCATCTCAAGCAAATTATTTCTCTAATGGGTCTCAAGATATTTCCTCAGCCCAAATAGTTTGAAAAACAACTTCCCTTTTACACTTGGATTTCTTAGAGTGTGTTCCATAAAATCTGATGGTTGGCTTTTCATCTCTCCAGCTTATACAAAACTGATTAGTGTTAAGGTAACAATTTGCCTCTCTGGAAAATGAAACCTAGATTATGGCAGAAAGCTCTCCAGATTCACTCCTGAATCAATGACAAGTACAGTGTAGCACAAATGAGCTATCAAAGGTACATCAGAGGTCATGTAAGTTCTATTATCCCATCCCAGTACAGATGAGTTTTCAGTTTCAGGAGACTCTTCAACCAGGGATCTTCCCAGGATTTAACATCTCCCTAGCAAGTACTGTATCTCGATATCATGGTATTAATGTCACAAATCAGATTTCCCTTGCATTTGTTGACTAAGGGACCACCAAATTTATCCAAAATTAGATAATACAATGTGCCATTCAGAAAATCAGGTCGAATGATCTTTTAAATAAATTTCTGTATAAATGGGCATAGTGGGAAATGTTGTAATCAACTTATAAAAGATTTAGTTTACTAAAATTCATTTTTAAACCCCCCAATTACTAATAACTTATAGTTATTACTAATAACTTAAGTTACAATAGGCCAAACAAAGGATGGACAAAAGATGTTTGTGACCAAGTGGCAAAAGTGCCAGAAGACTTAACTCTTTCTAAAGTCTTACAATAGAGTTAAAGCTTCAAAGTGATACTAGACAATATTTTTAAGTCACTGTAAAGTTCTCCTATATTTTTATGGTTATAGTTCCTAGCTTATAAGAGCAACTAAATAAAATGTATAACAACTTCACCTAAGCATCGCTATGACAATCCAAGAATCCAGACTACAGAAAACTAAAATATTACTCTGGAAAGTTACTCAAGACTCATTTGGATGACACAGCTTTACCCAAAACAAATAATCTGTTGGGGATGTAGCTCAGGGGCACAAGCACCTGTCTGGCAAGTGCAAGGTCCTGAGTTCAGTCCCTAGTAAAAAAGCAAAAAAAATATGTTGTATAGCTGGACCAAGAAAATATACAGAAGGTACCTGTTGGCAAAAGATGTAGCCCTTTATACACCGTGGTTCTCTTTCTTAAACTACACATTATACTTAAAATCTTTCTGTTAAAAAATCTCTACTTTTTTTGCTTATAAATATCCAGTTTCATTTTATTTAGAAATTAAAAATGCAGAACCAGACAATACGTGAAGTAGAGAACTGATGTAAAAAATCTCTTAAATCTGGTAATGGGAAACATTAGGAAATGTAAAAATTTTAAGATTTCATTTTAACAAACAATAGTCAATTTTACTTCAAACATTTATTCTTATAAAAGTTTAGAATTAACTTTTCAAGTAAATTCTCAAAGTAGAAGCACCCTTGAATAGACCCAATCGCATCAAGTAGAGCTGTATGTCTAAAAGGGGCCCAGAAGAAAAAAACTACTCAGGTCATGCAGTCAAAACGTTGAGGCAAACAAAACTTATCACACTTATTTTTACTCTAAGCAACAGGCAGATAATTCAGTGGCAAATTCTTTAGCATCACCCCAATTAACCACCCCTCCAGGCAATATTGATAATTTATTTGGCCGTCCAAAGTTAGTGGGGAGAAGCAAATTTGAAATACTTACCTTGAGAGCACAAAATATGCAGGAATCTCCCATGCACTTGTGAGTAGTGAGCTGCCGAAAGCTACGTCGGAAGATGTCCAAGTGCCACAAAACCTGACAAAAAAGGGAAAATATTTCACTGCTCTATAAAGAGCCATCATTTAATTTTAAATTCAATTAAAACATACATCATGATTGCAGAAGGAATTTTTATTTCAAAGAAAAAAGCTCATTCTAGTAAATTAAAACAAATGCCTAAAAAGTTGAGATGTCTAACGAGCGGGATA
Source organism: Dolichotis patagonum (assembly GCA_004027295.1). Taxonomy (NCBI): domain Eukaryota; kingdom Metazoa; phylum Chordata; class Mammalia; order Rodentia; family Caviidae; genus Dolichotis; species Dolichotis patagonum. The sequence continues at coordinate 13,488 of PVJX010013370.1, read as the reverse complement.
AATGAGCATATTCTGAGGAAAATGTTAATTTGATTTCTTTTGCTTTTGTTTTCTTCAAATCAGTTCTCATTATATAGCCCAGGCTGACCTCAAATTTGAAATGTAACCTAGGCATGTCACAAACTTGTGATGCTCCTGCCTCAATCTCGAGTGCAGAGACTGTAGGCATATGCCTCCACACCTTGCAGACATTAATCTGAACATGATGTTAAGTTCTCATAGGAAAAAGATGGTATTTCCTATATTGAGTGTGATCCTGAAGAAGAAATTTATGGGTTAAAATTTATGGGTTAGAATAGGGCTAAGGGTATATCCTCAGTGGTACAGGGCTTAGCATATATAACTCCCTAGATTCAAATCCCAACATGGCAAAGAAAAAAAAAGTTTCAGAATAATGATTTGTTTTAATGGTATACATAAGAAAACCAAGAATATTTTTCAACTTATATTAAAATTGAACTATAGCATGGAATTTTGTCATTAGAATTAGGATTCTTTTGGTTTGGTTTGGTTTGATTTTGATTTTTTTTTAGCTGAAAAGTCCATTCATAAAACTTTTATTCCACTTATGTGAACTTAATATATATGTTCTTAACACAATTATGCTTAGATTATTAATGAAAACGTCTTAAGACATTAAACAAAGCTAGCCATCACCTCAAGTCATTTCCCCATTATTTTTACAGCACATACATGTTAGTCAAGTATCAAACAAAAAAAAAAAACCTAAAAAAAAAGTTAAATACATGGGGTATTTTGTTTACTGCTATGCTTGATATACATGAAATAATGAATACCAAGCAATTCATTTTTACCACCTCTTTACACTTCCATTTGTTTTTAGGTTGCCTGAAACATTTAAATACAAATAAAATATGTAGCAAAAATAATGAAAGCAAATAGCAGGTAATTTTACAAATAATGGAATACAAACCGTTTATCCCCTTAACTAGAGTAAATGTGTGATAACTTTGTCTAAAGGAATACCCCTGCAGCTGTAGGCGGAGATGTACATATTGAGACTGCTTACTCTCCACGAACCTGGGGCTCCACACATAGAGGACTCGTGGGGTATCTGTCTTTACCACAGCCTCCGAGGTGCTCCAAACCTCAAAGTACCTACAATAACTACACCTCTGCCTGGAACCAATGATCCCTTTTACTGCCTACCAGGACAAACCAGTATGTAGGCAGTTTTCTTTGCTTAGGCATGGAAGTTTTAACACTGGCCTTTGTGAAGCCACAGTGTACCAAAGTACTATGCCGAACAATTGTAACTTGTATAAAAATTCCACTTCCCCATATTGGCCATCTCAAGATTATAAAACAGATAATTCCCTAAATATTAACTGGCTCTACTCCCCTAATATTAAACATAAAACCACATGGAAATATAGAAATTCAAATAGAAGTAACAAACTTGTCATAAACTGTAAACAAAAAACTATTTGGTAGGGGCCAGGGATTTAGCTCAGTGACATAAGCGCCTGCCTTGCAAGCACTCGGTCACGAGTTCGATCCCTGGTACCAAAAAGAAAAAAAAACTATTTGGTGGGACAGCATGGATGACAAACGGTCTACTGTGTACATTTTAGAATGAGGCAGACAAAAGTTAGAAGGCCAGTTAATTTTCCTTCTTCTCCTGCTTCAGCTTCATCTCCTTAGCTTTCTGATGTCCACAATGTCAAGCTGCCTCTCGGTAATTGCATTATTAGCATGCTGTCCTTGTATGACTCTTCACTTAATGTATCAAGTTCAGCAATGGCTTCATCAAAAGCTGTGTTTGCCAGAGAACAGGCTTTCTCTAGAGAATTCAGAATCTCAGAACACAGAGAAGTTAAGGGCCAGACCCAATCTGATAGGATGCAGTGGTTGCATTTCCTTTTTGCTGATTTCAAAAGCTTCTTGGTATGTTTATTGTGACTGATCCACCATTCCTTTCTTGTCATCACCAGCAGCAACCTTGGCCAAGTAACAGTAGTAGTCTCTCTTCATTTTCAAATAAAAGACTTTGCTCTCTGCTTGTGAAGCACTGGGGATCAAAAACTTTTCCAGAAGAGTACATCATTGCAGGTATCCTTTAGCTCAGTCTCAATTTTCTCTGTATTCTCGAGCCATCGGCCTCTTTTTTTGAGCACCTTCAGTCTTTGGCTCATTACTTGAGACAACCCTCCAAGATGACCTATAGGCTTCTTTTTTATAAAACATTTTTATAAGCAACAGGGGGAAGATTCCTCTCCTCATTAGACAATTCAGCGCTTTGCTCAGTTACAGACATCATTCAGGCTGCATGTCCTCATATTGCTCAGCCTGCTTAGTCAGTTTGGTCTTCTGCACCAGCTCATTTTTATCCATGCCTGAATGTTGGTTAGGCCCAGTGGTCTCTGAGCCTTGATTTTATTTTTGAGACAGGCTCTTGCTGTGTAGTCCAGGCTGGTCTTGAACTCATTACACAGCCCAAACTGGCCTCAAACACACAGTGATTCTCCTGCCTCAGCCTCCTGAGTACTGAGATTACATGCATGCACTACCATGCCTAGCTCTAGAATTACAATTTTTTAACTCTGAGAAACATATGACTGCCTCAAGTTAGTAGGATAAAAAAAAACCCAGTAATATCAAAAGTGATGATCATTTTCATAGCACGTGCCCTTGAAGTGCTATAAGAATGACACTTTACCTTTGTGGCTTTTCTCACAGTCCATAACCCTAATGTAATCATGATAAATCAGTCAAATTTCAATACAGGGACAATCTACAAAATAACCACTACTATTCAAAACTGGCAATGTCATTAAGAACCAGGAAATTCTCAGAAACTTTCATAGATAAAAGGAGCCTAAGTGCCTCGGAACCTGCACCATGCGGTTGACTCGGGGTGCCAAGAGAACAAGGAGTTCCTCCTCTCTGGGGGGGCGACTGTGAGCCTGCCGGCATGCGGGCTGAAAATCAAACATCTCATGTCGTCCTGTGCCCCGTCCCGTGTCGTTACCTCCCCTCCCTCGGCTTAGTAAGTGGGAGCCAGTGAACTGGACATCTTGTGAAAAGATTGGCTATGTTATTTAGTATGAACTCCCTGTATGCAAAGATATGGACAACCATTTGGAAGAAAACAAGAGACAGTATGACAGATAGTGAAGATCTCTGGTTGTCTAGCTTTGAAATTTATGCTTTCTTATGTCCCGTTCTGTACTGTTTTGTTGTGTTTAATTTTACCCCCTTTAAAATAAAAAATAAAATAAATTTTAAAAAAAAGAACCTAAAGAGATATGACAAGTAAATATAAATGTGGTAATCTGGGAGGAATCCTAAAACAGAAAAACATTAGATTAAAAACTAAGGAAATCAGTCAGGCATGGTGGCACATGTCTGTAATCCCAGCACTCAGGAGGATAAAGCAGAAGGATTGCCATGTGTTCAAGGCCAGTATAGGCTACATAGTGAGTTCAAGGCCAGGTGAACTACACAGTAAGAGCATGACTCAATCAATCAATCAACCTATCTATCAATCAATATAAAAACCTAAGGAAATCTGCCTGGCATGCCTATAATCGCAGCTACTTAAGAGGCTGAGGTAGGAAGATCACAAATTCAAATCCAGGCTGGGCAACTTGGCAAGACATGGTTAGGAAGGAAGGAGGAAGAAGAAAATAAAAACAATTAAGGATAGCTAAATATACTGCAAACTTTGAAGAAGAAAAGATACAATATACAACATACTGCTTCAGAAATTTCTCCTTGCTAGGAAAACATTTAATGGCATAATACATAAAAAAAAGCACAAATTCTGGAGCCCCAGAGATGACAGCATACTTCAGAAGCTTCTCTTCTTACTTGTATCTGTCTCAAGATACATATTTTAAAAGTTCTTTAAAACAGACTATGCTCTCAAATAAATAACAAATGTAACAGGTTCAACACATCTGTAGCAAATATGGCTGTTATTTCAAAAGTTAGAATATCATCACACAAGCTGCAAGTGGTAGAGGACACCTGTAATTCTAATGCTCAGGAGGCTGAAGCAGGAAGACTGCTATGAATTCAAGGCCAGCCTGGGCTACAGAGTGAGTTCAAGGCCAGCTTCATCTACCTAGAGAGACTACCTCAAAAAAATAATAGCTGGGTGTGGTGGCACACATTTGTAATCCCAGCACTTGAGAGCCTGAGGCGTGAGGACCACTGTAAATTCAAGGCCAGCCTGGGATATATAGTGAGACCCTGCTCTAAATAAATAAATAAATATCAGGAAAAGTATATTATCACATAATAATTATTATTTTCAATTTACAACATGATTATGTAAAGACTTGAAAACCATTGTTTCAGGGTCGGGTATTTAGCTCAGCAGCACACTGCCTGCTTGGCAAGCATGAGGTTGTGAATTTGATTCCTGGTACCAAAAAACAAAACAACAACAAAATAAAAAAATTTTAAAAACAGAAGGAAGAAAAAGAAAACCATTGTTTCAACCTTTATGGGTACAGAAATATGCATGTGTACATAGAGTTTGCATTATATGGCACAGGATATTGGAATGGAAAATTATTTTTTAACACTGTCTCAACTGACAATATAATAGAACATACAAGAAAGAAACACAACTTAAAACAAAAGACTACTGCCAAGAAGGAAATAAACAAACACATTTATGTCAATGTCTTATTTTGCCTGCTTTTAAATTATAAAAAGTATTATAAGTATATAAAGGCACTCAAAAATCTTCATGTAGCCAGGCATGGAAGTGCACGCTCGTAATCCCAGCCCTTGGGAACCAGAGGCAGAACGATCACTGTGAGTTCAAGGCCTCCCTGGGCTACACAGTGAGTTTAAGGCCAGCCTGAACCACATAATGAAACCCTGTCCCAAACCGAAAAGTCAAAAAAATCTTTATGTGTCTGGGAGTAGTGGCACATGCCTGTAATCCTTAATTAATTAATTAACTTATTTATTTATTTTTGGGCAGGGTCTCACTATACATACAGCTCAGGGTGGCCTTGAGCTCACTTTGTGGCCCACTATGGTCTTGAACTTGCAACAACCTTCCTCTCTCAGCCTCCAGAGAGCTGGGATTACCAGCATGTGCCCCCACTCCTGGCTGTAATCCCAATCTTTATGTGGTGGTGCATGCCTGTAATCTCAGTACTTGGGAAACTGAGACAGGATTACTGAAAGTTTAGTGTGGGCTACTTAGTGAGTTCAAGGCCAGCAGCCTGAACTACACAGGCAGGTCTTGTCTCAAAAAGAAAACACTTTATGTATCATCTGGGAGGAAAAAAATCTAACCAACCTTATCTAACTGCATGAAATTCATGATAGTAATTAGGGAAAATATTTAAACTCTTTCTGCATGTTTGACAGCACAAGATCTTTTTTAATGTTTTCAAATTAAAAAGTTGAAAACTAAGAGACTATAAAATTTTTATTAAATATATAAGTTTAGCCAGACTTGTATTATAAAAGGGGAAATTACCTGTATAAGGTCAGTCTGTGAAAAGGGCTAAAGCCAGAATTCAGGTCTCCTAATTCCTGTCTTCTCTCATAGCAACCTGTTTTTTCATTATACCTGAGGAGTCAAGCTAATATTTTACTACAGTATAATTATCTTGCTAGCAAACTTTATTTAATTTTACTCTGAAAAGCAGAAAAGACAAAATAGTCACTTGAATGTTAGGCCAAAGAAAATGAACGTAACACTCTGGGCCTGACTACTAGGTAGAATAATCAGACAGATGAAAGCTTTGCAACTCTGAGACCACTCTAAGATGGCATGTAACAGCAAAAGAAAAAATTTAGGGCAGATAATCACCTTAGGGGAATTTACTTTGCAGCAGCTTTTTTTCAAGCATATCTAACCAGACACCAATTAAGAACCAACACTGGACCGTTCAGAGGGAGGAGATGAAAGAATGATCAAAGACTGGACATCCTTCAGTGTATAAACTAAGAGCAGAATATTATGTGACAAGAGCAATATTCTTAGAACTCTTATACTTGTGGAAGTGATTTTGCTTTCCAAACTAGAGAAAAGCATCTAGGGTGACAAGCTATTATGTCCCAAATGAAAAAAGGAAACAGTAGATGCTGTTAGATAAAAAACTGATAAACAAGTAGAAAGATCACCTGGTTCAGGTAAATAATAGCAGTTATTATTTCTACTATCATTATCACTTGGCTTTTCAAAAAAGTTAATTGATTCAAAAATCTCAATTAAGAGACTTGCCTAAGTGATAAACAGACTTGCCTAAGCACACTGATAAAAGATGAGCTCAGGCTACTGATCTCAAACATAATCTGTCAAGTATTATACTTAAAGGCATTCCAAAATACAGTTCTGGATACTTAAAAGTCAAAGTCCCCTTACCTGTAGCGCACTGTTGAGGAAGCAGCTGTTTTGCCCTGGCTCATTGCTGAGCCCTTTGCTTGGAGCTATGGAGGTTGAGCTTCGAGGAGTAAACATCCCTTGAACGGTACCACGGCTCCCTGAAAAATAATTTCTTTTCCAAGACATTATTGTTCACATTTAGCCTGAAAACACAAAGAAGGCTTTGTATCTTTTTGGCAGGGAATATTCATCTGCTATAATCCTCGAAATAAATTTAGTGAGTTTATCTTGCAAGACTTTGACTTTACAACTTTCCAAACATCATATAATCAGCACAAGGGAGTCAGAAACCCTCTTAGAGCCAGCAACTGTCCCTCATTTATTCCAGTGTTCAAAATGTATAAGACTAACACAGAGAAGTGCTCAAGTACAGTTTTCTTCTGTTTTTTGAAAAACTGTCTCCAAAAACCTGGTAAAATGAAGATGTAATCTTCAACTCCAACAGTATCCAGGATCAAAGTAAAACATGTTCTTCAGTCTTGTTTATAATGCTTCCTGTGAACTGAAGATTTTTCCAACTGGAAGGAGAGGTAGACAGATAAACAAGAATCCAGCATAACTCTCCTCGCCCTCTATTACCTTGTCCCATCATCCTCTACAGCAAAACCTCAAGTTCTGAATAGCTGAAAAAGATCCCACAAAGGCAAGAAGCTTGCTTGGATTATCCAGGGTTATTGTTGTTAATGCTGCTGCTGTTGATGGTCTTTTCTGCCTCTTTTTAATATGCCCCCAAATTGTTCTATTGTCTCAGCCAGACCTTCAGAAAGTCTCTTCTCTTTTCTCCTGGAACCAGAATAGCCAGCTGTGCCAGAGAGCTTTAACGAAAGGAAAAAAAAAAAATCAAAACCTTGCGTCACTTAATGACTCTACTAGCTTTGCACTGTTCTGCCAAGATCAACGTTGCCTCACCTCTCACTATAAACTTGAAACCTTGGCAAACAATACCAAAAAAGAAAAGAAAAATTCTAACAACAACAAAAATGAGAAACATTCAAATTTATTACAAAAAAAAAAGGTGTGAGCAGCTTTACTTTCATGGGAAACTTCTCTGATAATTTTCTTGAAGAAAGTTAACATGTATATACATAAAAGCCAAATACAAGCTTTCCCCAGAATCAGGTTAGCAAAAAGGAAAACGAAATAAAAAAGAAATCACCAAATAACCAAACACCAAATCTACGAATTCCATTTATTTTGAATTCTGTGAGTAAAGTACTTTTTAAAGGTGTTGTCCATGTGTATGGTCAGGTAAGATTTGCTTACGGGTGGAAGAGACAAGTTAGCAGTCTTGACTATTCTGAGCAAAGATGTCCCATCTGAAATACTTGTAGGGAATAAACCATATATCCTTAACACTCAGTCCAAGAGGACTATATTTCTCCTAGCTTGTTTGTTTTTTTACCAGAGGATCAGATAATTTGGGATACATTTAAATCATTAAACCCTCAGATTATATTAGAGAGGCTAAAATCAGAGGTCATCCACTGACCAACTTGAGTAACATCAAAGCAACTACTTTCTCTGAAAGGAAATCATCTAATTTCTAGTTTTTAAGATTTCCTGCAAACTGCCATATCCACTTAAGGAACAATTATGAATGTGAGGTGTTAAATATCTAAGAGTTAACACTTTTCCCTTCCCACCACATGTACCACTTAAAAAAAAACACTGTTTGGACATCTTAATCTTGCTCTGGGAGAGTACCAGCCAGTGGAAAAATTGAGGCATAGGAATATTAAATGGTTCCACAAGACTGTTCTTTCTCTTCCCTCAATTCCCAGACTATTATAATCTTCATAAACTACATGTCACAATTAAAGTATTTGACTTTACACTGTACCATCATATTATTCACTGTTTTTATTGTTTTCTATTTGTTTTATATGGTATCAGTCATATATCCTGAAATGACTATGAAATGAAGCAATAAGTAATGTTAGGCATGTGCTATTAACACTATTTAATCTTGGTAATAGCCCCATAGGTAGACAGTAATAGTTCAATTTTGCATGAAAATAAAAGTAAGGCTTATAGATATTAACTTGCCCAATTCAAAGCAAAATGGCACAGCTACAATTGGTTATTACACTATAATTTACTTATGTATTTTATTACAGTATTCCAAGAGCTCCTATCACAGTGCTAGTCATAAGGAGGTAGTCACTAAACACTGGCTGATGATTAACAGGACACCAGGAATGAACCCCACATATTCCACACACTACAGACCCTCACCTCTCCACACACACCCTCATACACACCCACTCAAGGCTACTAAGCAACTTCTAACAGGCTGTGCAGCATTCCTTTAGGTCAACTGCTACAAAGGAATGACAAGTAACAAGGCTCCAATTTGCTCACAGCCAAAAGGACTTGGCAGGCAGGTAGGGTTTCCAGTATCCACATTAGGAGCTCACTGAAACTCAGCCTGCCCTATAACAACACATCCAAGTACAGGGAGCAAAGAAGGCAAAGACAGGAGTAGAAACAGGATTACGAGGCTCTGATTGAAGCACTCATTATATAGGGTAAGACAGCAAGTTCTCACACTTGTTCTAGGTTGTGTCAGAAACAAAGAGGAGAGAGCCAAAAAAATCATAGGCAAGAGAGGCAGTGAAAATGGTCCAGGAAAATACTGATAACAAAAACATTTCACTTAAAATGAAATGTTAAATAATCCCAGCTACAAGGGAGGCTGTGGAACAAAGATTAGCCAAATTCAAGGGCAGCCTGGACAATTTAGAAAACTGTATCTCAAAAATAAAGTAAAAAGGGACTAGACATATTCTCAGTAGTAGAGCAATTGCCTTACTTGCCTAATCCCCAGTACCGCAAGAAGGAAAGAAAGTTTAGTTCTAGCTCTAGTACCAAACAGCATAATAACTCTCCAATCTCATTTACTGAAGGTATATGAGAAAGTAAATTATAGCTCTATATTAATATGGCTCTAACAACTTGTTTTTAAAAAGAAAAAAATTTTCAAGTAGAATTAATTTAGGATAAAACTGATGATAATCCCAACACATGGGAGGCTAAAACAGGAAGATCATGAGTTTGAGGCCAGCTTGGGCTACACAGTTAGTTCAAAGTCAGCCTAGACTATTCTGCAAGACCCTCACTCAAAGAGTATGTCTCAACTTACTCTGAAATACTCCAAAGCACAAATATATAAAAAGACACATGGTAAAGTAAACACAGTAAAATGCTTATAATAAGAGAACTTCACTATAATAAGGCTCACTTATAATAAGAGAACTTCACTAAGGAGTATATGGGAATTCTTTGTATTTCTTGAAATTCTCTAAGAGTTAAATGATTTTATAAGTTAAAAGGGAATTTATATCTTAAAATGTTTCAAATTACTAAAAACTTACGTATTATTAGTGATTCAAAACAAAGAACATGGTGTTAGATACTGTTGATGTCCAGTTGACTTAATGTAAAGCACTGTGTTGCCTATGTTGTCCTCTTCTGATCTGCTCTGTACTGCCCCCTTTTGTTTTATTCTCTTTTAAATTAAAAAAAAAAAAAAAGAACATGCTAAAATCATTAAATTGGTAGATAATAACTATGCTAGATAATATTGGCAATCTCAAACTTGATGAGGAGGAAAAAGAAAAACAAACATAGAAAAAGTACAGATATGAGGATAAAATGAAATGAGATACAGCTTCAGCACTATTTCCATGAAAAGGGGAGCTCAGAGCCTGGTGTGGCAGTACATGCCTTCAACTCCAGCTGCTACAGAGGCGGAAGCAAGAGGATCCCAGGAGTTCAGAGTATCTTAGACAACACAGCAAGACCAAGTTTCCAAAAAGAGATGAAGTTTGAAACACAGTATAATGTAAAGTTGTTATAAGGAACAAATGATAGAGTGATATAATACAATGATGACTAGGGCTAGACTTAAAGATAGACAACAAGTGTTCAATTTATATATTTTTACTTTTCTGTATAATCCCAAATTACCTAGGACAGTGTCCTAAACTTTATTTTGTGCGTCTGCAAAACAAGCATAGTACCTGTTGGACAGAGTGGTTGAGATATAATGAATAAAATGACTAGCAAATAAAATTAAAAAATAAAAGTACTAGCAAAGCTTGAAAACAAACACACATGATGAACTGACTGAAGAAATGAATTTTAGTGCCTAAAAGTAAAAAGATAAATTCTAGCTGGGCATGATGGCACACACCTATAATCCCAGCACTTGGGAGGCTGAGGCAGAATGATCATTCCCAGTTTGAGACCTGCCTGGGCTACAACGTGAGCTCAAGGCCAGTTTGAACTGCATAGTGAGACCCTGTCTTGAAAAGACAAAAAAGAGCTGAGAGTGGTGGCACACTCCTGTAATCCAGCACTCAAGAGGCTGAGGCAGGTGGATCGTTGCAAGTTTGAGACCACCTTGGGCTACAAAGTGAGCTCAAGGCCAGCCTGAACTGCATAGCAAGACCCTGCCTCAGAAAGAAAGAGAAAAAGAAAAGAAAGAAAAGTTTTATTTTGGGTATCTCACAATACTAGAAAGTTAGAAGCTATGAACAGCTCATCTAATCCCACCAGGGGGCTGGGGAGTAGGCATTCCATAAAGTATTAATCAATCTCACTCTCCTCTACAATCTTTCCCTTGGTGTTCTCATTGCTTTCTCCCTCATAATATGAACCATCGCTTTTGTACTGATAAATCATGAACTCCATGACCTCTAAAGCCAAATGATCAACTACACTGTCCCACTTTTATGGTAAGTTCAACATGCTCAAAGCAGAAGTACTATTTTTTCTCTTAGAGTTCCTCTACTAAACCCTCTTTTTGTTGATATCATCTCCAGTCTCCCAGGTGCAAACTTTCAGTAGTCTCTCCTATGCCTCTGCCTCTTTCCCATCCAACACACATAGATCTGTCAATTTTTCCTTCAAAAAACTTTTATTCTGATTCTTCTTTTATATTTCAACAGTCATTTCCCTAGTTTATATCCCAATTAACTCCTATCTGAAATGCTACATTAATTCGTATCATACAGTTACAGTGTTTAAAGTTAGTATTTGTCTTATATCTCTAATTACTTATTTGTATGCATTTGTACAAAATGGGCAAGGACCTGAATTATTCTTTAACTGTCAAACTATGTCAGTTGCCAACCAAAACTTTTTTTCAATCTTTTTGAGACAAGGTTTCACTATGCAGTTTACTAGCCTCAACTTCACAGTGATATTCCTGCCTCAACCAAGTGCCAAAATTACAAGCACACGCCACCACACCCAGCCTAGCCAAAATATTTTTGATAGGGCCACTCCCATCTTCCCAGGTCCCAATAAAGTGAAAGATGCCTAATCTGACCACTCCTGTTCAACATCATACTGAAGGTCTTAGCACATGAAATAAGGCAAGAAAAAGAAATAAAAGGTGTTTCAACTGTGAAGGAAGTGATAAAACTGTCTTTATTTACAGACAACATCATTGTCATTATTCTACAGTTTAAAGTGTCAAGTATTGTACAAAAAAGTCTGAGAGCTAATTAATTCAATAAAGTCTAAAATACTAATCAAAATTTTAAAAAGTCAACTGTGTTTCTTTCTGTATACCAGCAGTGAAAGCTAAAAGTCAAAATTTTTAACATATAATGTATAAAAGTAGCTGGCTGGGTGTGGTGGCATGGGTTTGTAATCCCAGCACTCGGGAAGTTAAGGCAGGAGGATCACCGTGAGTTTAAAGCTAGCTTGGGCTACACCTGGTGAGTTAAAAGACTAGCCTGAAGTACATAGTGAGACCATGTCTCAAAAGACACTGGTTTCTGACCTCTGGGAAGATGGCACAGTGGTGAACAACAGAAAAACAGTCTCTCTGAGATTTGGTGTCCAGATGCTAGAATACAGCAACTTGAAGAAGAGAAAAAAGGGAAGTGGGTTCCTGGGAACCAGGCAAGGATCTGAAGTAAGAATTGAAGCCCACAGGGAGAACGAAGAGAGAGATCTCAACTCAGAAGAGGTGGTTTCACCCTGTGTCCTGGCTTAATGTGTGGGAGGGAGGGCTCCAGCCTGCAGATACACAGTGACTACTGGTGACCCCAGAGGCTTCCACAGAGAAACACACCAGAGCAAGAGCAGTGAACTGTGGTGGCTGCTGAGTTATTTGGGTTCAGATAGCCCCTCGGAGAGGGCAATTGGTCAGTAGCCATCTCAGAGTAGGGCCAACTGAGCTTGGAACTCAAAGCAGCTATGGGGGGCCAGGGATGTAGCTCAGCAGCTCAGTGCCTACCTGGCAAGTGCAAGGTCCTGAGTTCGATTCCTAGTACCTGACGCAGAACTGAGTTCAAGCCAGCAAGAGGCACACAGAGTGCTGCAGGTTAAACAAATGGAGTTCCAGCCTCACAGCCAGAAAACAGCCTGAATTTCAGTGGAACTAAAGGTTCAGAATTGCTGGGATGATCCACTACCCTGTCATAGAGCTACAGCAGGCTTGCTGGGATAAATCAGCATGGATCTGGGCTCTGTTGCCAACTTTTTCCACCAATGACAACAGAGAAATGCCTTAAAATGAACTAATTTTTCTTATATCCTTCTTTTATTTCTTTTGTTGTTTTTTATTTTTATTTATTTGTTATAGGTTGTTTTGTTTTGCTTTGGTACCGGGGATCGAATTCACAACCTCACCCTCATCAGGCAGGTGCTTACACCACTGAGCCAAATCCCTGACTGTTACAGTTTTTATATGAGAGTGAACATTGTTTCTAGCTTTTTTGTTACTCTTTTATTCTGTTCTTGCTTTTGTTTCTTCCTTCTCTGTTCATCTCCTATCTTCTTTACCAGTTTCCCAAAGTTTGCATATTCTTCCTTTGTCCTCTGGCCTTGCTTCTAATCTATTCCTCTCCTTTTATTTCCCTATTTTTCCCCCCAACCCCTTTTAAATTTTCTCCCTTCAGGGTAAAATTGCTATATTGTGGGCATATTTACTGTATACAATTTTCTGGTTTGGTTTAGATTTTGTTATATAATCACAAATATACTTCATATGTTTTAAAGGTGGCAAATGAATAGTTACAACAGTTTGTCATTTTCTAGGCTATGTTTGATGTTATTGTTATTGCTGATTGTACTACTTTAGCCAAGTG
>PVJX010013369.1:0-47632 GCA_004027295.1 Dolichotis patagonum | reverse complement strand
TGTTTGAATGTCTACTTTACATGTTTTAACTTTGTAATGTGAACAACTATTTTCAAGAAGTCAGTATGTAATTAGTCAAGTAATAATTTCTTAGGTTTTATTGTTGTTGTACTTTTCCTTTTTTCCTTGGAATACTGTATTGTCGCTACCCTTTATTCTGTTTTATTTTGTTTTGTTTTTTCCTCTTTAAATAAAATTACTAAAAAAATAAAAAAAATCCATAAACACATGGAAATTAACTAACATGCTACTAAACAACCGATAGGTCAAAAAAGGAAATTGAGAAAAAAATTAAACAATATCTACAACTAAATGAGAATATAGACACAACATACCAGAATTCATGGGACGTAATTAGTGCAATCCTAATAGGAAAATTTATAGCAGTGAATTCTCACAACAGGAAAACAGAATGAGCACAAATAAACAATATAATGTTGTGCAGAAAAAGACAAGCGAGTCAAGCCCAAAGGCCATACAATGGAGGAATTTATAGATATCATAGCACAAATTAGTGCACTGGAGACTAAGTAAACAATACAAATAATTAATGAATCAAATAGTTGGTTCTTTGAAAGAATAAATAAAGTTGATAAACCTTTAGCCAACTTTGTTTTTTGTATTTTTGAGGCAGGGTCTCACTATGCAGTTCAGGATAGCCTTGAGTTCACTTTACAGCTTGGACTGGTCTCAAACTTGCAATGATTATGCTGCCTCAGCCTCCTGAGGGTATTACAGGCTTATGGTACCATGCCTGGTTGCCTTAAGTAACCTTATAAAAAAAAGAGAGAGACTCAAATTCATGCACTGAGGAATGAATGGTTGAAAACCTACAGAACCAGTGAAAATTTAGAGGATCATCAATACCTACTTTGAAAATCTTTACTCTCACAGAATGGAAAACAGAAGAAATGGGCAGGGGTGGCATAAGCAGAAGGCCTGCACAACAAACTACCTAACTGTGCAAGGTACCTTGCTCCAAACCTGGTAAGGCCCTGCCCAACACCCCCAAACAACCAGGGACCTGCAATAGGTCATTTGGGTCCTGGCTGGGCTCTATGTAGTGTCTCCAAACAGCTGGGAACTGTGGAAGGTTGCTTGGGTGGTCCTGGCTGGGCCCAGCCCAACAACTCCGAGGGGCAAAGGAACCGCCTGCACTGAGTGGTGTGAGTCAAGGGCCTGCACAGCAAACTCCACCTACCTGTGCCTCACTCAGAACCTCAAAGGCTCCACCAAGCATCCCCAAACAGCTGGGGATCTTTGGTGTGCCACATGGCATGAGTTGAAGGCCTACACAGCATACTCCATCTAGCTGCTCAGCCTTGGTACACCACTCAGAACCTGACAGAGTCCCACCCAGCAATCTCAAGCAGCTGGGGGGCTTTGGAGTGCCATGTAGGGTGAATTGAAGTTCTGCCTAGCCTACTCCCCCTTTGAGGAGCCTTTGAGTGCCACGTTGTAAGGCTTAATGACTCACACACAACTGGAGAAACTCCCTGCAGTATGGACAGACATCTTCAAATCAGGAAGCAACTGAGACCTTGTATTTGGCTTCCCCAAGGGAATCCCGGAAAATGACAAAGTGAAAGAGTAAAATGCTGAACATATCTAAAGAAGACATAGTTAAAAAAATTGAGGAGCACTGCAAAAAGATGGAAAACTTGAATGAACAGTATAAGAAAGAAATAGAATGCATGAAACTGATTGAAAAAGATACTCAGGAAATAAAAATTCCATGGAAAGCCAGCAAAACTACCTCAATGAATGTGAAGATAGACTTACAGACACTGAAGACAAGATTGCAGCTAGTGAACAGGAAAGGAAAGATCTTTTAAAAATAACTAGGAATCAGGAAATAACAATTCAACAGTTGCAAGATGATGCAAAGAAAAATAATATAAGGTTGATACTGTAAATGAAAAAGAAGGTGACAACACAAATGATATAAAAAGACTTTTTACAGAAATAATAACTGAAAATTTCCTAAACATGGAAAAGGAAACTGACATACAGATATGTGAAGCATATAGAACTCCAAATAGCCATAACCAAAATAAATCTACACCCAGACATATAATAATCAACATCCCAAAAATTCAACATAAGAACAGATTAAAAGCTTTCAGTGAAAAGAGACTGATCACCTATAAAGAAAAGCACATCAGAATCAAAGCAGACTTCTCTACACAACAATAAAGTCAAGAAGACCATGGAGTGAAGTATTTCAAATCCTAAAGGAAAACAACTTCCAACCCATATTGATGTACCCTGCAAAACCGTCCTACAAAATTGATGAAGAAATAAGATACTTCCTCAACAAAGAATTGCTGAAGAAATTCATCACCACTAAACCAACTCTACAAAGAATACTGAAAGATATTCTAGATAGACATAAAAATAACTATGACTTCAAGAACACCAACAGAAAAAAAAAAACCATTAAGCAACACAAACGATTAAACAGAGGGGAAAGGAAAAGAAACAACAGCAGAAAGATAACATGACAAAAACAAACCAATATATAACAGTTATAACCATTAATGTAAATGGTCTCAATTCACCAATTAAAAGAAACAGACTGGCAAAATGGTTTGAAAAACAGCATCCAACCATATGCTGTATACAAAAAACCCATCTAACCCGAAAGGAAATTCACAGACTGAAAGTCATAGGATGGAAAACAATACTTCATGCAACAGGAACCCCACCCCCCCAAAAAAAAGCAGGGGTAGCTATTTTGTTTGTGGACAATGTGAACTTCAAACCAAGAATGATCAAAAGAGATAAAAAGGGCCAGGGATTTAGCTCAGCTGCATAAGCACCTGCCTTTCAAGCACGGTCGTGAGTTCGATCCCTGGTACCAATAAAAAAAAAAAAAGATAAAAAAGATCACTACATACTAATTAGGGGAAAAATTCAAGAGAAAGATATATTAATCTTAATTATATATCCACCAAATATGGGAGCACCCAGGTATGTAAAACAAATATTAACAGAAATGAAAAATCAAATAAGCAATAACACAATTATAACAGGAGACCTTAACACCCCATTGACACAAAGATGCAGATCAACTAGACAGAAAATCAGCAAAGAAATAACAGAAGTGAATCATACCTGTGAACAAATGGACTCAGTGGATGTGTACAGAGTGTTCCACCCAGCAACAGCAGAATATATGTTCTACTCAGGTTCACATGGAACATGCTCTAAAATAGACCATATACTAGCCCATAGAACATGCGTTAGTAAATGCAAAAGAATACGAAATTATTCCATGCATATTATCTGATCATAGTGCCATGAAACTAGAAATTAATGACAAAAGAAACAGCAAAAACTCCATAAACACATGGAAATTAAATAATACACTATTGAACAATCAATATGTCAAGGGGAAATTTAAGAAGAAATTAAAAATAGCTACAAGCAAACAAACCTACAAATGCAACTTACCAGAACTTGTGGGATGTAATGAAAACAGTCTTCAGAGGGAAATTCATTGCAGTGAATTTCCACATCAGGAAAACCAAACAAACACAATTGAACAACCTGATGCTATACCTCAAACATCTAGAAAAAGAAGAGCAAGTCAAGCACAAAGCCAAAAGAAGGGAGGAAATTATAAAGATCAGAGCAGAAATTAACATAATAGAGACTAAGAAAACAATACAAAGAATTAATGAATCAGAGAGTTGGTTCTTTGAAAGAATAAATAAAACTGATAAGGTCCTAGCCCACCTTATTAAAAAAAAAAGAAAAGAAAAAACTCAAATTCATGGAATAAGGGATGAAAAGGGCAAAATCACTACAAACCCTGTGGAAATATATAGATAATCAATACCTACTTTGAAGACATTTACTCTCATAAGTTTGATAACAAAGAAGAAATTCCTAGAAACATGAATTACCAAAGCTAGATCAATAAAATGTAAAACTACTGAATAATCCAATTTCAGTTAATGAAATTGAAAATGTAATTAGAATCTTACCAACAAGGAAAAGCCAAGATCCTGGATTCACTGCTGAATTCTATAAGAAATTGAAAGAAGACAATGCCAACACACCTCAAACTCTTAAATGAAACTGAAAGGGAAGCAATTATCTCTAACTCATTCCTGGAAGCAAGTATTAC
This sequence comes from Dolichotis patagonum, assembly GCA_004027295.1. Classification (NCBI taxonomy): domain Eukaryota; kingdom Metazoa; phylum Chordata; class Mammalia; order Rodentia; family Caviidae; genus Dolichotis; species Dolichotis patagonum. The sequence goes on along the minus strand of PVJX010013369.1, from coordinate 43,497 downwards.
CCTAATACCAAAACCAGAGAAAGCTCCAACCAAAAAAAAGGACTATAGGACAATCTCCCTAATGAACATAGATGCAAAATCCTCAATAAACTGGCAAACAGAATGCAGCAAGTCATCAAAAAGGTTACACACCACAACCAAGTGGGTTTCATTCTAGGAATGCAGATCAATAAATGTAATCTACCATATCAATAGAGCAAAAATAAGAATTAAATGATCATTTCAATAGATGCAGTAAAAGCTTTTGATAAAGTCCAATATTCATTTTATGATAAGAACCCTACAAAAAATCTGAATAGATGGTTTTTACCTCAATCTGATAAAAGCCGTCTATAACAAGCCAACAACCAGCATCATATTAGATAGTCAAAAACTGAAAGCTTTCACTCTAAAATCAAGAACAAGACAAGGATGTCCATTATCATCACTCTTATTCAATATAGTGCTGGAAACATTAGCCAGAGCAATCAGATGAGAGAGAGAAATAAAAGGAATAAGGAGAGGAAAGGAAGATGTTAAATTATCATTATTTGCATATGATATGATACTCTACATACAGGGCCCCCCAAATTCCATTGAAAGACTTCTAGATGTAATAACCAAATTCAGGAATGTAGCTGGATACAAAGTCAACACTCAAAAACCAATAGCATTCCTGTACACAAACAACAAACTCATTGAGAGAGATATAAAAGAAACCACACCACCCACAATAACACCCCTAAATTGAAATCCTTAGGAGTCAATCTAACAAAGGGAGCAAATGATCTAAATTACAATGCTCTAAAAAAGAAATAGAAGAGGATCTCAGAAAATGGAAAGACATGCCTTGTTTGTGGAAAGGAAGAACAAATATTGTGAAAATGACCATTCTCCCAAAATTGTTATATAGATTTAACGGAAATCCAATCAAAATACCATTAGCGCTCCTCAAAGATCTAGAGAAGTCATTCCTAAAATTCATCTGGAACTAGAAGAGATCTAGAGTAGCAAAAGAAACTCTGGGAAACAAAGCCAAGGCAGGAGGTATCGCAATCCCTGATTTCAAGTTATACTACAAAGCTGCTATGATAAAATCAGCATGGTACTGGAATAAAAATAGACCTGAAGATCTCCCTAGTTAAGAAACTGAAAGAGTAAATAAGATCCAAAATCTTTAATAAATATTGTGAAAGGGTAAGAAACTTCTCAAAGGGTAAAAAAATAACTCAGAAGGAGAAAAAGGAGGGAAAAGAAAGAAGATATAAATTTGTCTATAGTACACTTAAGATAGCTAAGATGATTGTACTACTAATTCTATTAGTTCTTGGAACAAAACAGCTACCGTTCACAGGATCAGATCAATTTTGCATGTCTATATCTGGTAATCTGAGTAACTCTTCTGAAGATAACTATGCAAAATAACAGCCTTAGTTATGTTCCTATCACCTTATTTTGAGAGCTTACATTGTTATTGTTTTGGGCTCTTCGTTATTGTTATTTGTCTCTTTTGTTTCTTGTTTTTCTTGTATTTTTTTTGTTTGTTTTTCCCTGTAATTCAGAAAGGATAGATTTACATGAATAAGCTTATACATGCTTAGAGCTTCTCCTAAAGAGTTTACCAGAATTGATTTTATTATGTGTGATGGTATCAGCAGCTACTTAGAAGAAAATGAGACATTATGGTAGCCATTGTTGATTTTCTATCATCTTGTGTTGAAGTCCAGTAATGCTTTTATTCTTTGTTTTGATTGGTTTTAGTCTATTTTCCATTATTTGGTTTCAAAATGTTTGAAGATATGGACAGATATTTTGAAGAGAACAAGAGACGTTATGGTAGCCATTGTTGAATTTCCTGTTGTCTGGTTTTTAAGGCCTGCAATGCTTTCATTCTTTTGTTTTGGTCAGTTTTATTCTACTTTGTTTTGTTTGCATTCATTGTATGTGAAGATATGGACACTGATTTCGAAGAAAATAAGAAACATTATGGTAGCCACTGTTGATGTCCTGTTGTCTTGTTTTGAAATCCTGTGTTGCTTGCATTGTTTTCTTCTGATCTGCTTTGTTCTGTTTTGTTTTGTTTTATTTTCTTTAAAATAAAACAAATTAAAAAATAAAAATAAAAGAACCAGAATATAAGAAAAAGAAATGAGCAGGTTCCTAGGAACATAAAATTACAAAGGTGAATCAAGTAGATATAAAAATTCTAAATAACCCAATATCAGTTAATGAAATTGGAAACAAAATTAAAAACTTACCAAAAAAATGAAGCATAGGTCCAGATGGATTCACAGCTGAATTATGCATTAAATTTAGAGAAAATTTAACACTAATGCTCCTCGAACTTTTTAATGAAATTGAAAAGGAAGCAATATTCCCTAACTCATTCCTAGAGAGAAGTATTACCCTGATACAAAAAAAAAAAAAAAAAAAAGGAACAACAGGACAATCCCCCTGATGAACACAGATGCAAAAATCCTCAGTAACGTAGTAGGAAACAGAATGCGGCAAATCATCAAGAAGATTATACACAATGACCAAGTGGGATTCATTTCAGGAATTCACGAATGTTTTAACATAAGCAAATCCATAAATGTAATTCACCATATCAACAGAGCCAAAGACAGCAATCACATGGTCATCTGAATAAATGCAGAAAAATCTTTGGACTAAGTCCAACACCCATTCTTAACAAAAACCTTATACAAAATCAGAATAGTTAGCCTTTACCCCAATCTCATAAAGGCCATTTATGACAAACCAACCACCAACATCATGCTAAATGGTAAAAAACTGAAAGCTTTCTCTTTAAATCAGGAACAAGACAAGCATGTCCAGTATTACCACTCATACTAATATAGTTCTGGAAATATTAGACAGAGTAATTAGATGAGACACAGAGAGAGAGAGAGAGAGAGAGAGAGAGAGAGAGAGAGAGAGAGAGAGAGAGAGAAAGGAATAAGGATAGGAAAGGAGGAAGTTAAATTATCATTATTTGCAGATGACATGATACTCTACATAGGAGGCCCCAAAAATTCCACCAAAAGACTTCTAGATTTAATAATCAAATAATCAATTTAGTGTAATTAGATACAAAGTCAACACTCAAAAATCAATAGCATTCCTGTATACAATAAATTCACTGAGACAGAACTTAGGGAAACCATGTCCTAAACAATAGCATCCCAAAAACTGAAATACTGAGGAATCAATCTAACAAAGGAAGTAGAAGATCTGTATACTGAAATTTATAGTACTCTGAAAAAGGAGATTGAAAAGGATATCAGAAAATGGAAAGATATCCCTTGCTCATAGATAGGAAGAACCAACATAATGAAAATAGTCATACTTCCAAAACTGTTCTATAGATTTGATACAATCCCAATCAAAATAAGATTACCATACCTCACAGAAGTAGAGGAAACAGTCCTAAAATTTATTTGGAACCAGAAGAGACCTAGAATAGCAAAAATAATTCTAGGTATCAAAGGCAAAAAAAGGAGGAATCACAATCCCTGACTGGAATTTCTACTACAAAGCTACTGTGATAAAATCAGCTGGCAAAAAATAGACCTGATGATCAGTGGAACAGTTTAGAAGATACATACACAACTGCAAACACACTCAGCCACCTTATCCTTGACAAAAGTGCCAGATATGTTCCTTTCTGTCTCTTTCCTTAAATGCTATCCAGGATAAAAACCTTTTGATTGATGCCACCTGTGTGAGATATTAAAAATCCTTCAAATAAATTTCTACATAAAGTATGTAAAATTGGTTTTATTGGCACTTAAGAATCTTGATTTCTAGAGATTTCTTATAGTGACAATAGTTTTAAATGAAATGAAGCTATAATACAGTGATTATGAATAAAAGCTCACATATTTTAAAATCGCAGTTTAAAATAGGACCAATATTGCATTATATTCTTGTAGGATCTGTTAATCTCATTCACACTTAATAAGTGTGGGTAGAAAACTGTCTTTATTGCAATAAAAGCAATATTAAGGATATCAACAATAAATATCCAATAGGAGTCTAAGCCATGATAACTACCAATTTTATTAAAAGTATGTTTAAAAATAGATCATAAATTTTCCTGATTGAATATGCTATTTTAACTCATTTTGTGAAGTTTGTCACTATGCCCATTTTAAAATTCAAAGTCATGCTTAGTAAAACAAGTGTGACCATACTAAGTTTTTTTTTTTACTGATTTTATACACTAAAAAAGGAGACCACATTCTCTCACATAACATGACATCTAGAACATATAAAGCTACTATTCTTCTATATAACATATTAGTTAATTCTAGAATATTACCTAATATATGATAGTGAATCAAATTAACTGTCTTATACTTTTAAAAAAAGATTCTGTATGTGTAAGGGTAGGAAAGAGTGTAAGTGGACTAAGTGAATTAAAAATAAAATTCTAGAGTATTTGAGGTGATATCTTATTGTATACTAAGTGTTCTATAGCTAACATTGCTCTTCATTTTCATAGTGATTTTACAGTTTTCAACATGCTTGATAAAATATTTAATTATCACAGAAGCCTATGAAAAATGACAAGGCAAAAGTCTTCTATTATTATCTATTTTTTTAAAAAGAATCTCTTTGGTCTATGTTTGGTACTCCGAAGAGAATGATACATAGTAGAGTAACTATTGCTAGTCTCTTACTATTTTGTTATGAAATTCTTTAATTTTTTTCATAAAGTAAAAAAGAAAGACAAGCAAGTAAAATTATCTCTGCTGCTACCCACGTGACCCTTGAGGTTCCTTGGATGAAGGACTGTGAGAGGATGAGAAAAATAAAGAAGAGACAAATCTGGGGTCAAGTGTATCCCTTACTCTCCGGATGGGAGAAAAGGAATTGCCTGCTCACTGCAAGGGTGTTTATTTATAACTTTTTAGCAACTTAAATGTCATATGGCGCCGCATTGTCCTAGCAACCCAGTGTTTGGATTGTCTGGGGCCTAGGTGCCCTCTGGGCTGAAGCAGCTTCTTCACATGGCTTGCCTCAGGTGCTTTTTGTTTTTGGGATGGCCATACTCCAGCCTTACATGTGTGGTCAATTTCCAGCTTCTGCAGCACCCCACATATCTCTTAAAACAAACTAACCTGAAGCTTAGAGAGATTAACAAATGTCCAAAGTCTGTATTTCCAAAGAGAAGTGCCAGAGCCACGTGTAGCTTTCCGAGTAAATCCACCACCTGAAGTGTACTCTTGAGCGAAGAACAGCTTTAATACAGAGCGGTTGTTGGTGTTACTGTTGATGAAGTTTCTTTTCTTGAATGCTTTCTTTAGCATCTATTCTCTGTTCATGCAAAGGTCTGCTCAATGGCTAAGGAGTTAGAGGAGAAAGAATTAACTACCAGTATGAAAAAGCTACCACAAAGTCAAAAAACAAACTGTTAAGCCATTAAAGAATAGTAAGAAAAGTTGAGACAACAGTTTTTTTGTTTTCTTTTTTGCTATTAAACTTAAGCATCTCTGAGTAAGTAGATACTCAATTCTGTGTGTGTGTGGTGAGCCATTGCCTGTACATTTATTAAATCTAGTTCTGAATTGTTTTTTTCTTCTAAATACCAGTTGAAAAACCCAATTTGAGTTTACACTTAGCTGAAGGACTCATAAAGGACCTTATACTAAGTGGTACTAAAAACTAATTATTGTGGTGTGCTCTCTTTAAACATAGAACAACAAACAAAAACATTATCAAAACCCTTAAACATTCTTTTGAAATTTGATATGAAGATTGTTTGGGGGAAGCCATATGATTTTATTTATTTTGTTTTTTTAGAGAGGACAAGATCTTGCTCTACAAAGCTGGTCTTGAACTCACTGTGTAGCCCAGGCTGATGTCAAGTTCACAGCAATCCTCCTGCCTCAGCCTCCCCAGTGCTGGGATTACAGGCATGCACCTCCACGCCCAGCTAAAGCTCTATGACTTTAAATAGAAAAGTCTGTACTTGGATTTCAGTTATTTCCAAGAAAGCACCAAGGGATATAAAGACATCATTTGAATACTTTGCTTGAGACATTTAGAGAATTGATATTTTCAGTATTTCATTATATGCAAAAATACTCAGCTGTTTACAAACTTATAAATTACATTCTTTAGTACACACCTGCCGATGGAACATAGTGCTTTTCATGTGTCATAAGGTTGTCTGCTGGAGTTCTCAAGCCCATAAAGTCCAATTATATTATTGGAGCCACTTGATAACACACTGATACGAAGAATGTTCACATTAATTGATTATTTCACTACTGCATTTATTTATGATGATTTATTTTATGAAAAGTTGATCCTTAAACATCCAAATGTATTACAATCATAAATATAGAGTAAATTCCACTAAAAAGGACTACAATAAACCTCAAGAAACTAGTATTTCTTGATATTCTTGATAGAATAAGACTTTACCCTTGTTATCAATGTGAGATGGAATGGAATGGGGGCAGTGAGGGAAACGGTGATTTAAAAAAAGAATTGAAAGAGAAAAAATGAAAAACAAAATTGAAAGAGAAAAAATGCAAATGGGAAGGGGGCCAAATAAAGAGGCAGAAAGGGGTAGGGAGCAAAAAAGGATTAAGATGTGTTGTATACATGTTACCAACTCCCCATGATGAATGTATTCATCATTTACTGCAAACATGTACTAGTGAAACATTTTAAAATATTTTTAAACATGCCTCAAAATTTTATAGTATAGAAAATTTCATTCATTTAAATTTACCTTCACAATTTGAAAAAGAACAGATGTTAAAAATAAAACAGCACAGGATAGTTCTTAAGAAAGTATGACATTACAAAGTTATTTTAAGTGTTAATTATAATTGCAATTCATGAAAATGAAATCAGAAATACCAGGTATTACTGATAATAGCTATGTGACCTGGACACACACTGTCACATGTCTAAACATTTCAACATTTGTAAGAAAGATGGGCCTTTTTACCTAAATCACAAAGCTGATATGATGATGAAAGTGCCAGGTTTTTCTGAGTATCTTCCTTTTTCCTCTTAGGAATGTATTGAGTCCATTTGTTCAGCTTCACCTGAGCACCTAACAATATGTAAGTCACTTTGCTCATACAGCTGTGGACAGGAGAGGCTCTGTTCCTGTCTAGAGTTTATAGTCTATAGGAAAGAAAGTCATATATATCATCACACAAATTGTTAGTTATAATCAAGATCACTGTGACAAGACTGACTTTGAATTTCCTTGGATGTAACATTTAAACTGGAATTAGAAGGAAGAATTTGGGTTAACAATCCAGGTTCATTGTAGAAACTGAGAGAAGGAACAGGTCGCTGAAGAAATATGGAAGAGTGGGGAGAGAAAAGAGGTCAAATAGGCCAGACCACTCAGAGCCTTACCTAAGAGAGTAAAAGAAGGTTCTAAAAAATAATTGTTACAATTTTGGGGGAGAAAAAGGAAACATTTCTTTACTCTAAAACTTGTCTATTATATCAAGAGAATCTATCAAACTGTTCTATTGAAAGGAATCAAAGTATATGTAATACTGCTTTTGATATTCTATGTGCTTCAAACTTAATTCTCAAAGATACACTTCTGATTCTTACATGTTTTCCCACTGGACATCATGAAAGTAATAGTTGTATTTTAAAATAGTACCTAAAGTCGTGGGTCTTAAAACCAATCTGCATTTAAACAAGTTCAATATTTGTTAATTTAACAAAGAATACATTTGACAACAGTTTGAAGTTTTGACATTCTGTGTAATTGAAATCATGAGTTGAAAAATGCTACAATTTAGACTTTTTATGAAACTTTTATGAATTAATCAGAAAAAAGATTGTAGTGCATTTCACAATGACAAAATGATACTGTAAGTTGAATAAATTTAGTATCTTCTTTTAATGGGTTCAATATCCAGGGTGATAACTCCACTTCTATGGATTCTTTCAACATGTTTATCTTTGTTTAATTCCAGTCCCCAAATTCTTTAAAAATTAAAAGAAAGTAAAGATTAAGCTTGACAATGCAAAAATAGTTTAATGTAAACAAATTCTTCACCGAGATAGCATATATGAAAATCAATATAACAACCATTGTTAAATTCCTATCATCTTGTTTTGAAAGCCTATATTGGTATTTTTTGTTGTTATTTTGCTTTTGTTGTTGTGTTCTGTTTGTTTGCTTCTTCATTTTTCAGATTTTTGTCTTTAAAATAAAAAAAGTATGAAAATCACAAGTAATGCTTAAGTTTCTTTCTACACAGTTAAAAATATTTATAAATTTGTAAGGGCTATAACACTTTAAAACATTAACAGTTATATAATTTTTCCTGAAGTATTACCTTAAATTTTATTGAAAAATTTATTAAGTTTTTAAAAACCAGATTGAAACATTTCACAAAATTTAATTCTAATAAATTAAACTGCCTAATGGACAAAGCTCGAACTACAAGACTGTTAAAATTTCTTTTTTTAAAAGTTGGTAAAAAGAGAGTTCACAGCAACGATTAAGTACATGCCCTTTACACAATATTCTCCCCTGAGTTAACTTTTATTCTAATTTCCATCATCAATTGTTAATTTTGCCTCTTATTAAACTTTACTGAAATGGAATTACACAATGTACTCATTTGTGCTGGTCTTTCAATCAACAAAATGTTTGTAAAATATATGAATGTTGATATATGCATACTGATAAGTTATTTCCTACTGCTTCACAGTATTATGCATATGAGTGCATCAGTATTTTTCCATTCTCCTGCTGAAACACATTTGGATTGTTCTCCAGTATCTGTCTGCTATTATAAATAATGTTGCAAAGTCTGTTTTGGTGCATGTCACTGTATGGCATCGAATTCATTTTTGCCACTGTCAATACTGTGTATTAAATATTTTTAATGCCAGAAAAATTTTGCAGTAAAATCAGTGGCTTTCTCATTAGTAAGCTACATAGTAAGCTAGTTTTTATCAATTACTGTCTTTCCAAAATAAATATTGATTAACTGTGAAACCACCCTGATTAATGCATCCATTGAATTGTATCTTCCTATCATAGATTTCTTCTTCAAATTTCACCATCTTCACTTAAGAACAAGGCAAAGAATACTTGAGAACATACAAAAGACCATTTCAATTGTCTTCACCTGTAACAGTAATGAGGAAAGGAGTGGTAGTGGTGCTTTATCAACGATGGTGGGGCCCTTCCAAAACTACTCCTTTGGATCTTTTTCCTAAAGGGCATAATCTAAAAGAGCTTGTCCTTTTGTCATTAATTTATTTTCCTTTCATTTTTTAAAGGTCTTGCTACGTTGTTTAGGCTGGACTCAAATGATATTCCCACCTCAGCCTCCCAGGTAGCTGAAACTATAGGTGCATAGCATCACACCAATCAAAATCTACCCTTTTCATGTACAATATGTGCCAGTTTCATAGTGTTTACCTGAAAGTTAAAATTTTGTCCAAAATACTATTTTCTGAATTCCAGATTTCTCCGATTCTGGAAATAAAGCAAACCTTCACAATTTTAGGTTGATTATGGTAGAGGAAGGACTAAATTCAGAAGCACAATGAATTACAGAATATTGGAGATCCCTGAAGTGCGTTTCAATCTCCTTCCTGGGTTATGGTTCATGATGGGAAAGGAAAGAAAGAGCAAACACAACAGAGATCTGGGTTGACTAGTTGCTCTCCAGGAAGAAAAGGCCAGAAAGTAACCAGACTCTTGGTATTTAGTCACTACATCTGAGTCAAGGACAGCGGGGAAGCTGTAGGTGTTTCCTCCAGGAACAGTAATGGTGACTACCAGAGCTGGGATGATCAAAACCTTCCTCCAAGGACAAGGACAAGGAGGAGACTTTTCCCAGGTGCCTTCCTTACCCTCTTAGCAGGTCTGCCTTGCCCTGTGAGCTGCACAGCAGTCATTAGCCCTAGGGCTTCCAGCTGTGACCAGAAAAGAGCAGGGAGATTCCGAGTTACAATCTGGCCCCCAAAAAGCAAGATAATGACAACCTTGGACATCCCTAGACTTGATTTATAATACGTGCAATAGAAAATTTAAAGGAAAAAATAAATTTATCATTTAAAACTGTTAGATAGTAGAAATTAATTACTCTTTAATAATTGTTTCCAACTGCAGTAATTCTAAATCCTTCTAGATACTACCACAGCTAAAGTACTCCCTTCAAATAGCTTGTTTTAAATAGGTCTTTTTTTTTCTTTTCTTAAAACAGGGTTTAGCGCTAGTGTAGGTTGGCCTTCAACTTATCATGTAGCCAAGGCAGGCCTCAAACGCACAGGGATCCTCTCGTCTCAAGCCTCCCTTGTTCTGAGGTTACAGGTATGTGTTACCACACCTGGCATTAAATAGTTATTTTTAAGTAAATATTTCTCTGAAGCCTCAATTATGTTATTCTTCAGAAACTTTCTACTCCTGAATATAATACATCAAATTTTAGAGAATCCCTTAAATATCATTAATTTAGGAAGGAATTGAATTAATAAAGTTCATTAATCTCTTGGTTGTTATTTATATTTCAGATAATAATTTGAAGTCAGAAGGTTAACCAAAGTGATTCTTTGATTTTTAAAAAATCTCTTTAAAAATGCAATTCCCAACTTTCCCTTAGCTACTTAGATCAAATATGACTCCAAACCATCAGGTCCATGGCATTATGGTATGATGGAAGACATGAAGGAAAGTCACGTGGCTATTCTTATGCAGAACAAGAAACATCTGAAATAATGTAAAGAAAATCAAGTTTATCAAAAACATGCAAAAACTCACTAAGCATTACAAAAATAGTAAACTATTCTGCACTTTACACAATACTTATTTGTGGTAGTAGCTGATTCTCAAAGGGGCAGCTCAAAAGCTAACTAGTATGAAGAATCACAGGTTATATGTATATATATATATATATATATATATATATATATATGGCTGGGGATTTAGCTCAGCAGCATAAATGCCTGCCTGGCAAGCACAAGGTCATGAGTTTGATCCCCGGTACCAAAAAAAAAAAAAAAAGAATATATATATCAGGGTGTTGAAGAAACGTATCAAACTGAATGGAAGACAGTGCACCAAGGATTCTAGAAGGCAACTTTATTTGATCATAATGCCAGTGGGCTGGGCTGGTAGATAATCATCAGTGTCCAAATCACCAACAAAGATCCAGCGTTGAGTCCAGTTTAAATACAGGTTACCAGCACGAACTACAAAGCATTACATGATCGGTTACATTGTCAGGCAAACTAACCCTAAATACATTTGTTTAAAAGGAATTGTTTATCATAACACAGGAACATCCTGGGGATGAGGGAAGAGGGTTCAAGCAGAGTAAGCAGAGTTAAAAACTGTCCTTGACTGTGTTACTTCACCCCAACCAAAGCCCTTGAAGCCAGTTGGAAGCAATATATTATTTTACTAAGGAAAATACTAGCTAAGAATAGTCAAATCAGCCCAGTGCATTATCATAAGAAAAGCAGCTGGACCCAGACAGTCAAGGCTGACTGAGTTTAGCAGGGTGTTTATGTGACAGACAGTAGGAGCATAGACAGAGGCTACTATTTGATTTTAACCTGCTATGACATGTCTGTAAGTTTGCTATTCTATAACTGTGGCTTTACTAATGATATAATTGTACCCTTAAAAGGGGAGAGCCAGTTGACAGAAAATTATAGAAAGAAATAGTAATGTTTAAATTCTTTTTTAGTTTAAAAAATGGATTTTGCTGAAGGAGAGAGACCCTGGTGTGTCGGGACCTGCACTGTGTGGTTGACTTGGGGTGCTGGGAGACCAAGGAGCTCCACCTCTCTCTGGGAGGCGGCTATGAGTGTGGCTGACTTTCTGCGGCCTGAAGGAGAGAGACCGTGGCGCCTTGGGACCTGCAATTGACTCAGGGTGCTGGGAGAACAAGGAGCTCCTCCCCTCTCTGGGGGGCAGCTGTAATCCTGCCAGCGGGCAGGCTGAGAATCAGACATCTCATGTCATCCTGTCCCATGTCCCTCCCTTAGCAAGTGGGAGCCAGTGAACTACACATCTTGTGAAAAAGTTGGCTATGGTATTTAGTATGAGCTCCCCATATGCAAAGATAAGGACAACCATTTGGAAGAAAACAAGTGACAATATGACAGATAGTGAAAATCCCTGGTTGTATAGCTTTGAAATTTATGCTCTCTTAAGTCCTGTTCTGTTCTGTTTTGTTATGTTTAATTTTACCCCCTTTAAAATAAATTAAAAAAAATATATAAATATATATATATATAAAAGAGGGGAAAAGAAAGTGCTCTAAGGAATATAACTGTATGTTTAAGTGTATAAGACAGATGACCACATTACTGTTTTTGTTGGATTGTTGATCAGAACTGTTAATAGTCTCACTGTTTGAATGTCTACTTTGTGTGCTTTAATTTTGTAACTTGAACAACTATTTCCAATGATGACAGTATGTAACTTATCAAGTGGCAATTTCTTAGTGTTTTTGTTTTTGTTTTGTTGTTGTTATTGTGGTTCTTTCATTTTTTTGCCTTTGGAATCCTGTATTGTTGCTACCCTTTTTCTGTTTTGTTTGGTTGCTTCTTTTTTTGTTTTTTCTCTTTAAATAAAATTTTTAAAAAATTTTTAAAAAATGGATTTTGAAGTGTATAGGCAAGAGGAAAGCTTCAATTTTTAGTACTAAATTATTTTATTCTACATTGCTCTCTATTCTAATGTATCAATTTGGATAAGGAATTAGGTAAGCCAAAAGAGAACTTGCAACAAATCAAAAATTAGCACTTTGGTATTAAAGCAAGAAGAAAAAAAGTTTCAAGATTTTAATTTGGAAACTAGGAGGGAAAAAGAAAACTAAGGTGCATAAGAAAAATAAGCAGGGTAAGAAAAGTACCACTCAGATTGAACATCCCCTGGGTTTACAGAAACCCTGTAAATGACACAGAAGTAGAATTGGGGAATGGGGCTGTTAAAAAAAAATTCCAAAGTGAAATTCAGAATACCAGTGCTGAAGTTTGATTTTTTACATTCAGGACCAAACAGTATAACGTAAAGAAAAATACTATTGTAAAGAAGGATTTGACAAGTGCAGCTCAGGAAAGGACAAAGAGGGAGCCGCAGCGTTCTTATGCAAGCTGCAACTGAGAACATACAGTCAGGGAGACCAAAATGTTTATGCTCATGCACATGGAAGAGCACAGCCCGGAGCAACACTGAAAGCCTAAGTAACAATGTCGTCCTGTTCCTGGTCAGTAGAAGCAGTCCCCCAAGTCACTTACTTTCCTAGCTTTAATTTTTCTCACAGTGAGGGCTCTGGTCTAATCAATAGTTCTTTGCCCCTATTCCATATTTCAATATCCAGGAAACATTTGAATAGTAATCTCTCCTGGTCTCTACTCCAGATCATTTGGTACAAAATCACTGGAGGTGTAACTCACATGTGCTGACTGTGTTCTCAGTGCCATTACTTCCCCTACACTGAGAAACACTAGACGGACAACGGGAGGTCTCAAAACATAGTTCCTGAATTAATAGCATGAACATTGTCTAAAAATCTGTTAAAAATGAAAATTCATGAGCCCCACCTAATACCTATTAAATCAGAGTTGCCAGGAGTGCCCATCCAGATCTGTGGTGTAAGTAGCTCTCTAAGTGATTCAAATGAATGCTAAAGTTTGAGAACCGCTGGGTTCAGTGTTCACTGGAGTCCCTTCCTATTCTAACATTATATGATTTGTCAACTGAGAAGGTGAAATATGTTAAGATTTCCTTCGAGATCATACACACTCCAGAGGAAGAATGTCTTTATCAGTCTTAGACAAATACTAGCTCCAAATAACTAACATCTATTTGCTGAAGGCGTATAATAAATACCAACTTTCCTATACCATTCTGGAAACAAGGCTTCAGGGCTTTCTCCTCTCAGCACAGATTAAACCCTGATGTTTGCTTCTCCCAAGACCCAGTCATCCAAGTCCATCTGATCCTCACCAAGATCAGAAGTAGGAAGAGCCAAGGACTGGTAGGCATAGATTTCAGAAAAGCAGCTAATACAACAATGATGCAGAGGTAACTGTGTTGAATGAGTTGAATCATTTATCCTCTAAAGTGGACAACACTACTTTGGTCTAAGAAGAAAAGGTAAGATGGCCTCTGATCTTAGCCATCTGAACTTGCTTCACTAAACAATGGTCATTTTCTACATCTAGAAGTATAGGTTGGTAGTGTATGTGGTAATTCATCTTAATCAGGTAGTAACTATAAAAAACCTGCTTTTTGGAGTTTGAGAAATGCTAGAAAATAAACTTCTCCTACTCTCTAAAATTACTTATAATAAAAGGCAAAAGAGATAATATGTTTGCTTAAGGAATGAGAACCAGTTATCAGGGAATGGAACTGTAGCAGTTTATTGCCTTCATTGAAACATCGTTTACCACACATGGCGACCACATACTCACAGTGTCTAACAGCTCAATAAACTTGGAGAAGTAATAAAGCCAGCAGGCGTGTACCATCTAGAGAAACACAGATAGAGAAGAAATTATTTCATGCTATTTTTTAACACCAGAAAAGTTTCCTAAGAGTTTTGGTAAAATGCGTAACACAAAACTTAGGATCTTGATCACTTTTTAATGTAGAGTTCAGTGGCATTAACCACATTTACACTATTATATAATCACTACTACCATCTACCCGTGAAACTATTTTATCTTGCAAAACTGAAACTCACTTCATTCAAAAATAACATTCCTTCTCCTCTAGCCTTAAACATCATTCTCATTTTGTCTTTATATACTTGACTACCCTAGGTATACAAGCCAATTCATGTGGTATCTGTCCTTTTCTGACTGTACAGTTTCAGTACACACATTGTAAGAATTTCCTTCCTCTTAAAGGCTGAGTAATATTCAATCACCCCCCTCTTTTTCCTTCCCTATATAGATAGATACAGATACATTTTATTTTATTTTATTTGTTTATTTGTTATTTATCTTTTTGAGATGTGGTTTTGCTGTGCAGTTTAGGCTGGCCTTAAGCTTACTTTGTAGCTCAGGCTGTTCTCAAACTTGCAACAGTTTCTCTGCTTCAGCCTCCCAAATGCTGAGATTACAGGAGTGCACCACCATGCCTGACTTCTATAATTTTTTTTTTTTCTTCTGAGGATCAAACTCATGATCTCGCACTTGCCAGGCAGGCACTTATGCTGCGGAGCTAAATCCCCAGCAGTTTTATAACATATATAAACCGTATTTTGTTTATTTATTTACCTGCCAAAAGACATTTGACTTACTTCTGCCTTTTGGCTATTATAAACAATGCTGTGAGGATCACAAGCATACAAGTACCTCTTTGTGTCTCTGCCTTTGATTCCCTTAGGAACTGCTAGATCTTATGGTAATCCTGTTTTTTTAGAAACTACAAATTAACTTACTTTTAAATCCACAAAATTAAAAACAAAAGCACTAATTTTCATTTCCAGAAAACCGTAGCCTTTACTGATTCTTTCTTGTAATATTTAGCTCCCCCCACATATATAACTTAATGAGACATTTACTTATTCTCATTCCAACCTCACATCCAACACTGCCAACAGAGTGCCAAAAGTTCCAGCATCATTTTTGACTTACAAGTTTTTCCAAAGAGAAACTTACCCTCAGAGCTTTGGGTGACTGTGAATAGTCAACGATCTCACATCCAAATGAATAACCTGTGCCCCAGCCAGACATCACAAACTGCAAGACAGTACACGCATACTGAAGAAGGAGCATTTCCTCTTAGTTACAACAAAGGCAGATTAGACTGTGTCTTCATTACACCATCAGCTGTGTAAGCAGTCAGCGCAAAGGAAAAAGCGGCTGGCACAGTGACAAACTGAAACTGCATTTGACAGAAAAGCTTGATATCTAGAATTTACAAATCCATAAACTCACATATCATTTATATGAACTATGTCCTGACTAAATGATCATTTCTTGGGATGATTACATAATAGAATGAAGGAAAAAAATCCCTGAGAGTATTTTGTTTAAACAGCAAATATTTATACATTTGTAACCTTTTAAAGAGCTCTGAACTAGCCTTTTTTCTATATTTCAGACCTTCCTAGTCAGTCACCAAAGAAAGTGAAATTCCTCAAGGTACTGTTAGAGTAGTGGCAATGGGGCTTTACCTGTCCTTGGCTGGTGGTTGTGATGTCCACGGCTCTGGTACTTTCTCCTCGCAGGCACTTAAGCCACTGAGCTAAACCCCCAGCCACTTTCTCCTCGTTTAAAATTAAGACTGACCATATGCAAGACTCAGATACTAGTTGTGCTTAGATTCACAAAGCAAGACAGGAAAATGTTCCACTAAAAGGAGTTTAATCTGGCAGGCCTTAATTTCAGCACACCCACAAAGTGACCTTACAAAGCTGGTAAGTTGAGAAGCCTGCTGTTAATAAGTCTGAATTGTAGTTCAAAAATTATATTGACATTCTTATATGTCATTCAATATGTTTGTCTTTAGCTAGTAAGGATTTATTTCTGCATTCAAGCAGGCCTCCCTCAAAAATAGGGACAGACGTTCCAGCGTTCGAGTATTAGAAGCCAAACTTTCAACAGTCAGCTCTGAAATAGATTCTTTACTTATGCATTAAATATATGATAAAGGAGCCCAAATAAACAAGGAAGAAAGTGAGAGCTTATTTAACACATATTGGCACGGAAACTGACTTTATGGAGAAAATTAGTTCTTTCCCTTATGTCTCACACAGGAACACCGTAAACTATGCAATGTATGTGAGATATTTAAAGAGTCTCCACAAAAAAATGGAGATGGGTACCAGAAGGCCACGTTAGACAAACAGACTACCTGTTGAGCAGTTTCTTACTGCTTCATGTTCATTGTGAATTGACAAGATGGGAATGGTTTGTGGCCTTCTCCCAACTTATTTGACCATGGAATCCTGAGGTTTTTGCAGAAGATCATTTAACATGTTTATGAAGGGGCCATGACACATATGTCTCAGTACTGGGTGGCTTGTACCATTAGTAGTACATGCATAACTATTTTGTTGGCTGAATTTTTATTAATTTTATTAGTAAACAGGAAAACAAAAGTGATTAGTGCCATAAACCACCCAAAGGAAGAGTGATGCATGTACCACTGCTGGTTCAAGCTGGCAGGAATGTGTTAACATCTTATAAAATTAATGGTCTGTTGGAGACCACTACGAAGCAGCTCTGAGCAGAATTTAAATTTTACTAATTGGCTTTCTATGTTTATCTGTGAGTCTGTCCTAGGCCTCAGCTGATCCGGCCCGCAGATCTGTCTGTGGGTCTCACCTGGAGAGGGAACGGGGATGGGGGGCAGGGCAAGAGGAAAGAGAGACGGAGACAAGTTGAGCAGTTCCAATCAAGTCTCGTTTATTGAGGAAGTGAACATGGTTTATATAGGGTGAGGGCAGGAAATTGTCATCAGGCAGAGATGTTGTGGAGAGATCGGAGAGGTCGCAGTCATGTCCGGCCAGGCAGAGAGGATCATGGGTAATGTAGGCAGACACACCAAATGCCCACAGGAGGCGGGATGGGGTGGCAGCAGTGAGGCTATCACGCAGCTCCCTACACTCAGCTCCTTGCCTGGCGATGGGAGCTGATTCATAGTAAGGGAACCTCTATGAATCACTGGTCCTGGCTGAGGCCTGTAATGGCCTGTGAGGCCAGAGATACCTCAAAGGGCAAGATAAGGCCACAGCTGAAGACACCTTGTCTCTTCCACTAATTAAGTAAATAGAGAAAGCAGTTAAAGGAAGTTCACTCCTGCAGTCTCAATCCTACCATGAATGTTATCTTGGAGATAAGATGATTCTCCTAAATTGGCATACCACTTGGAGAAGTCTTTGAAGTGACTCCCAAGGTCCTGCTCATTTTCTGCGCTTTTCTCAGTTTTTTTACCTTTTATCCTTTGTCCTTGGTCCTAATAAATGTGGGATAATCCAGAAAAGTTAAAGTCTTAGCCCTCAGAGTCACGAGCTCAACTAAAGGGTTTTGACCCTCCTGGAGCCCTAAAAAATCATACAGTTGTCTCTTTTTATTTAACCTCCGCCATACACTCGTTTGGGAGATTGAAAATCTAGGTCAGGACCCAATAATGGTCTCTGGAACAGAGGGTGAAAAATAAAGCCAATTGCTAAAGTAAATTTGTAAATTAGATATTAGGGACCAGGGATATAGCTCAGTGGCAAAGCATGTGCCTGTCAAGTGTGAGGTCATGAGTTTGATTCCTGGTACCAAAATAAACAAATAAAAATTTAAACATTAGCTAGTAATAGGAAAAAGAATAAAAACATTTACTTTTAGAGGTAGTAGTAAATAAGAAACATAAAATTTTATTAATTGGTTCAATATGTGGAACAAGACATAAGTCAGATTTTAAAAATATACTCCAATTTTTTTAGATAAATATGCCAACACTTGGACTGAAAATAGAGAATAAGGTACAAGACTGGTTAAGTAGAGATGGCTTATTTTGGACCATTTTACTTTGAAGTTTCCTATGATTTTCACATGGCTGGATATATGGTTGTTGGATATATGGACCTGGAAAAACGAACAAGAAGATCTGGGCCAGAGATGGGAGGTTTGAGTGTTGTTATCACATTAATGATGAAAATACAAACAGAGATAGCCTTAGAAAAACTAAGTAGGGTAAGGAGAGCAAGTGCTAAAGTCAGAATCCTTAAGATCCAACATACATGAGAGAAGAAATATAAAAGAAAACAATGAAGATATCTGAGAAGGAATGGCTAGAGCAGTAGAAGGAGAACCACAAAACCACAACAATGAGCTATCCTGAAGCCATGGGAAGAGTGAACTTTTAGAAAGATTCCAAGAATCAAATATAGCAGAGAGGAAAAATATGCATGGAAAATGTGTATGAAAAAATTCCATTAGATTTAACCAAAAAAGTCATTACTGCTCTTAGTAAAAAGCAATTTTAGTAAACTACTGTTTTCAAAGTGGAAATTCAATAAAAGTTTACAGACACTCTTAAAACATACACAGATCTAAAATTCAAAAGTACTTTTTCATATTAAGGTTTGTCACAGTTTAAAACCTGGAAAAGCTTTAAATCAGCTATCCAGGTTTAGATCTCAAAACATGCTTCTTTCAGTAGTACCCTCCTTTCCTTATAGGAATGGCAATTTTCCTAGAATATCTGGTTGCCATGTGCAATTAAAATCATCATAAGAAACTCCTTCTATAGACCTATATATGAAAGAGTATTAATAAATAAAAGTTGTCACATCAGAGGATCAAAGAATAAAATCAGAATTGATCAGTCTCTGAAGAATTTCTTCTATCATTACATAACACAAATCTTAAGTACATATACTGTCTATTTTTTATTCTTCATGAAATAAGTACTAATGAAACCGATACAAAAAGAAGGCCTCCAGAAGGATGCTAACGTCACCACCTTTGCATCCTTTATAATCAATTTGAAATGTTTTTGTTATTAGTAGTCATCTTCTATATGGTTTAAAAACTAGGCTATTTTTAAGCGCCAGGAAGAAATTCCTCAATTGGCAGTTTATTTTATACTCTCATAGATTCAGTAGTGGAGGGGAATCAAATGGTATCATCTTTCTGTTCTTTCTCTGAGAATAGAAGTATCACAAGCCAGGAAAGGTGTGCTGGGATGGACCAGGATTAAGAAAAAATTAATTTAGAAGAAATTTTTTTTCTGTAACTTAACACTTTCAGCACCCACCTTTTTAAAAGATCCTGTAAATAACTTTTACAATCTGCAGATAAAACTATTATTGGAAAGGCTGCTTAAATATTTATTTGATGCTATTTTCAAATAATAAAATGTCCAGATTTTTAAATTTTATTTTAGCAAAACTCTGCAGTCAGAGTCTGTGTTGGAACCTGGCTCTCTCCCTAGCTTGTATGTGACCTTCAATAACTGACTATATTTCTCTACACTGTACTCAGTTTCCTCATTTGTGGACTGAATATAAAGCTAGATGCATTTCACATAGGGTTAAATGAATCACATGCAAAGAGCCTGAGTGCTCAGTAAGCTTGAGGAAGCTTGTGACTGTTGTTCCAGTAATCTCAACTCTGTCAGCACAGCAGAATTACATCCAGAATGTTCCAAAATCAGGAGGCAAAAGGTGGCCCTGTTCCCACTGATTCAGAATCCTAGGGAATGGATATCAGGCATCTAAATTTTTTAAACCTCTGCAGTAAAAAAATGGAAAAAGGACTTGAATACATATTTCTCAAAATAAGACATACAAATTGCCAAGAGACATATGAAAAATGCTCAACATCACTAATTGCCAGGGAAATGTGACTCAAAGCTATAAGGAGCTATCACCTCACACTAGTGAAATGGCTATTATCAAAAGGATGAAAAATAGTAAGAGCTGGAGAAGATGGGAAGAGAAAGGGAGCCTTCTACAGCTGTGGTGGAAATGTAGGTGAGTACAGCCAATATGGAAAACTGTGGAGGTTCCACAGAACTATCATATGGTCTGGTAGTCTCACCTCTAGGTATATATCCAAAGTAAATCAAATCAGTACATTGAAGAGATATCTCTATTCTCAGGTTAATTGAAGCATTCTTCATAATAGCCAAGGCACGGAATGAATTTAGATGTCCATCAGCAGATAATATGTGTGTGTGCATAATGGTGTTATGTCTGTAGGACCAGTTCCTCAGAAAGCTGATGTAAAAACATCACAAGTGTAAGGTCAGCCAGGGTAACTTAGCAAGATCCTATCTCAGAATAAAATTTGAAAGGGAGAGGGATATAGCTCAGAGTTAGAGTGATTTCCTATCACGCTTGAGGTAGTGCGTTCAATACCCAGTATAGGGGAAAAAAGGAACTCCTGTAATTTCAAACAAATGGATGAATAGGTAAGACAGTATGACAACATTATATAAGTGAAATAAACCAGGCACAGAAAGAGATATCATATGACCTCAATTATATGTGAAATCTAATACAATAGAACTCACTAAAGCAGAGGATAAGGTGATTTCAGAGGCAGATGAGGAAATAGGAGGAGTAAGACTCTAAGTTTCAGGTAGGAGGGATATGTTTTTTGAGATTTATTGCATAACATGGTAACTACAGTTAATAGCATACTGTATAAGACTGCTAGCAGAGCGCCATTCGTGGACTGTGAGGGAAGAGAACAAGAATATACCAACAAGAAGAGAGCCCTCCCTGTGAACCAGAACCATGCATGGGCTGCTGCTAGTAGGGTGACAGCCATGCCCCAGCCCCTTTCATAGCACAGGCTGGGAAACAAGAAGAGCCAACATGCCCCCTCCCCCAAGGGACTGATGGATCCAGAGAAACACAGGCTGTGATGATAGCTATTGAGGTGAAATGCAATTTGTGCTGTTTTGATGTTTCACTGACTTTGCAGGTCTAGAGCTGTTGGTCTGATGATCTATTCAGAGGATAATGGTATGCAGTGTGGCATCTATGGGGATCTCCTTCTGAAGGTGGTAGCCATTATTAATTCCCTACTATCTTGTGTTGGAGTCCTGTATCATTTTCATTGTTTTGTGGGGTTGAGTTTTATTCTCTTTTGTTCTGTTTGATTTTGTTATATCTGATGGCATGGGCAGCTTTTTGGATTTATTACTGTCTTTCTTTGAAGTCCTTTATTGAATTCACTGTTTTATTTTTATTGGCTCTATTCTGTTCTATTTGCTTTTTACTATGTCTGAAGGTATCTGTAGCTATTTTGAAGACAACAAGAGGCATTATGGCAACCATTATTGATTTCACAGTGTTTTGAAGTCCTGTGTCACTTACCCTGGTTTGTTTTGATTAGCTTTATTCTATTTTATTTTGATTGGTTTTATTCTCTTTAAAATAAAATTTAAAAAAAGATTTCTAGCAATGCAAATTTTGGATGTTCTCTACACACACACACACACACACACACACACCCCATAAAACTCACTGAAGCAGCATATAAAGATGGTTGCAGAAATAGTCAGGAGAATGGAAAGAACACAGTCAAAGGACATCAAGTTTTAGATAGGAGGAATTTTTTTTTTTACATTTATTGCATGACATGGCAACTGCAACTAATAGTATATTATATAAGACTGCTAGAAATGCAAATTTCAGATAATCTGTTCACAAAAAAGGTCAGAATTTGAAATGAGAGACATGTCAATGAGTTTAGTTTAATCATTCTACAATGTATACATTCAATGAATCATCACTTTGTACCCCATGGATATACTAAGAATTGGACAACATACAATTTCTATTCCAACAGCTTAGATGACCTGATGAACTATTAGGGTTAAGAACCAGGGCTCTGGTGTGTGACCAAGTTCCCTTCACCTGTATTCAGGGGTGCTGGAATCCTCACTAGTGCTCTGCAGTAGACTTTTAGGTGCTTTCTCCCTGCCTCTTGATCCAATCTACATTAGCTCTGCCTCACTGAGCAAGTAAAATTCAAAGCCTTAGCACGATGTTCCAGACTGGGGCTGTTGTTCACTTTTCCTGCCTTCTCTCTCTGCAGCAGTTACACCTCTCTGGAGGTAACAGACTTCTCTCCATGAGCTGCCTATGGGTCAGGGGTGCACAACAACTGCCCATGGGTTTTACAGAGTAGACAGCCCCATGACATTGAAAGTCAACTCTTCCTCATTTTGTAATTCCACAAATCCCATTAGCTTAGAGGTGTGTGCTCCCTGTTTTCCCCAGAGATGAAACACTAATGACGGAGGGAGCGTTTCATGTGTCTTCTACTTGGCATCCAAAGTGGTTTACGCCAAGATGAAAGCAGTGGATGGGAAGATAGGCTAAGAGTCTGTCTGCTTGAGATGACCAAAATTCCAATTCACCATTAGCTTAATTACTCTTGTCTAGGTGTTCCCCAGGAGAGGACAGGGGAAGTACAATGCTGCATGTGTACAGAGTACTAATGAGGTTTTCAACACCTACTAATAAGACAGTGTTTTTTTTCTTATGTAGCATGCACTAAATCAAAGAATATACCTTTAAGATTCCAAGTGCCAATAAAACTAAGAAACCAGAAGGAAAAGGAAATTGCAGATACCTTTTGAAGAATTAAAGGTGCAAAAAGGCATGTTTCATTTCTTTGCAAAGAAATACCAAATGAAATCTGGAAAGTTGTATTTACTGTCCAAATAAAATACAATTCGTTTTCTCTTTAAATTACTACATGCTTATGTTTCTTACAGTTTCCAGTCATCTTGGGGAGTGCTTACTTTACATACCACATCACATATATGTGGAGAGAGAGCAAGACAAAGAATTGATTTTAATCATTAAAACCCTTTTAATTACTCTATAGTCTAAATGCTACTATAGCAATATTTCAAACTCTGGTATTTCATATCTAGGATCACAATAAATCCTCTTATATTTTAAGTGTTAAGCCTTTTAAAAATGTTTGTAATTATGGAATTTTCCACATGAGGTACCCATGCATGGCCCCTACTTCTCCAGTAATCAGAAAATCAATGAATAGCTTTCCCAAGGCTGTGCAAGATTAGCACAAAGCCAAGAATACACTTGAAATTCTTGGCCCTTGATCATGGCTTCAGACCGACCCAGGAGCAGCAAAGAAAAACTGTACCAAGTAGTCCAGAAAAGATTACTAGAAATTCTCAGAGATCAATACCACCCTACTTAGAAATAAAAAACCTCCCTTCTTATGACTTGCTGGGTTTTCATAAAGTTGTAAATCTCAACATAAAACTTCTTAGGCCTGCTATATCATGAAATTTTAAAAAATTTTAAAAAAATTTTAAAAAACAAGGTTTTAAGTGATATGCTATATTAAAAGTGTTTAAAGATGAGATCCTCTGTCATCTGTGACAATCACCACTACCATTTATTTTGGGATACTTCCCAGATTAATGCAGCACTTTCTGCATAGTATCTAGTCGCTGGTAGGAGCTGTTGTCACTTTGTTTTACTGCCTAAGAAACTGAGACTCACAGGCTATACATAATTTGCTCAAGATCCCCTAATTAATCTACAGCAGTACAGGACCTTAAATGTCTCTTCTCCTTCCATGTCACCACGCCCTCTGTCCTCTCCCAAAATTACAGTTAGCATAACTTCAGATGTGTGGTGCCCCCTTCTTCCTCCTCGCCTGTCTTTGGGGCACATCTTCACTGCCCTGTTTGCCAAGCTATCCAGGACTCTACTCTCGATCATATCACACTCCTTGTCTTTCCTATCTCTCATCTATGATTATTCAGCTTTTCAATTAAAGCATTCCTAATAAAAAGTAAAAAGTTGATCTGCGGTTAAAAGTGGAAGTGGAATTCTGAGATAGTTCATACCACAACACTGTCTACTTCTGGAATTGTTAATAATCTCCATCATCTGAATCTACATGGCTTCTTGTGTGAGCACATTGATTACCTAGATTGTTCTTTAATTTGGATAGTGAATAGAATAATTGGTTCTTTTATTTGAAGAGTGAATAGAAAGATTTGGATTACAAGGATCTGTTCTTCCAAATAGCTCTATTTTTAAAACTACACAAATCTGCTTGGTTCCCATGTTCAAATAGAGTTCAAGGAACAAGATAAATGTTTGCTTTGAAAATCAGTTTTTAAATGTCAGTATTTATTAAATTATTACCTAATGAATATTATTAAATGACTATTTAAATACTGAACTTATGAGGGCTCCTGTAAACCTTTAAAGAAAGATGAGCTCTTAAGAAATGTATATACTCTGTATTATAATATAAGTTAAAAAAACTCAGAAGAAAAAAATCTAATATAGAAATAGGCACTTTCTTTTCCTAGCAGGGTAAAGCTGATTTATGGCATGCCTAAAAAGTCATTGACAAATCTCAAGGTAAAATTATTGGGAATACCTTACTGAAATAAAATTGGCCTTAGCAGTCTCCTGAGAAGGCTGTCAACCTTGAAACAGGGCATCTTTGCAGAAATCACTGTAAAACATAATTTAACTGTTAGATTTAAGAGGTGACATTTTTCCCTGTGGAATTTGGTGGACATGAGACTATGCTTGATACGTGAAAACAATCTAAAATTATGAAGATGGTGGTGAGTATATATAACGTGAAAATATATATTAAACACCAGAATACCAATCATAATAAGAAAACATAGATTCTCATCTTTTCTTCCATCCAGTAATCATGAAAAGTCACATCTCTGAGTCTAAAAAAGAGAGGAAAAGAAAGTGCTCTAAAGGATATAATTACATGTATGTTTAAGTGTATAAGATGAATGACCATAATTACTGTTTTTGTGTTAGATCATAGAGCAGAACTGTTGACAGTCTCATTGCTTGAATGTGTACTTTGTATGTTTTAACTTTGTAACTTGAACAACTTTCCAAGATGACAGTATGTAAGTTATCAAGTAATGACTTCTCAGTATTTTTTGTTCGTTTCTTTTTTTTCCCCTTGGAATCTTGTATTATTGCTACCTTTTTTCTATTTTGTTTGTTTTGTTTGGTTTTGTTTTTAAATCAACTTTTTAAAAAATTTCTTTACTATAAAGTGAGATACTAATTTCAATGATATCTAATGTCCATTGTAAGGTCTACAAATGTTCTCATTCCTATCTATTTAAAAAAAGTTTTGCCTTTGTTCTACCTTTAAAACTTTCTTAAGACTTACAAAAGCAACACACACTTTGTGTGACTTTAGAAAATATAGACTACAATAGATAAGCAAATGAAATTACTGAGAGTATAGCTCAGTGATAGAATATCTGCTTGATATGTACAAGATCCTGGGCTCAAATTCCAGGACCAAATCAAAACAACAACAAAGTGAAAACTAAAAAAAGCAAAATAAATGTCACATGGACACTGGAAATGAAAGAAAGAAAGAAAGAAAGAAAGAAAGAAAGAAAGCTAATTTTACTGCCCAGAAATAACTGATAACCTCCAAAGAAGAAATACATATAGTGCTTTATAACCTGCTTTCCTTTAAAATATTTTAAATTTCTTGCTATAGCATTAAATGTTCTTCTTAAACACTGATTTTTTTTAATGGGCAAGGTAAGATGGCAGGCATCTTAGAATCACTCAGAAGTGCTCCAGAAAACACTCTCTGCTCTTGCTGATATCCCACTGGGGGCTGCAGCTCTCCCAGTTAAGAATCACCATAGACAAAACTATAGTTGGCAGTAACCCTAATTTCCCTTAGGAGCATTAAGACAAAATCAAACCAGAGCACTGTCACTGCAAAAGCACTTTTAATTAACCGTTAAAGATTACAAAGTTGGAATGTTCCATCACTTATTAACCATTTTCCTTCACTGCGTATTTAGATTATTTTCAATATATAAAAATTATAATAAATATCTATATACATATACATACATATCTGTACTGAAACCATTGGCACTTCCTCCTTGGTAACTAATAATTAAGGCCTGTCAATACACAAAGTTTCTCATCCTGTTTCAATGAAATCTTCCTCATGTGAAAATTTGACATAAAGAGGAAAGATGAGCCTTCAGTAAGGAGCTTAGTTACTCACCAGCACCTTTGATCCAAATATAAAAACGTATGTCTTCAATGTAAGATCACTAAAGATCATTTTCCATGAGGTTTTTGAACACTTCTAATGGGTTCTTCAGTAAAAGAAAACAGTAAGGACCTTACAATTTATAAATGTAAATAATGATAACCTTCTAGTAGTATTTAAAATGCTAAAAATTTAATAAGAAAAACTGCCAGAGCAAGATATTTCTACTAAAAGTGAACCAACCTAGATGCCATTGCAGACATTTTAGATGCTTCATCCTTCTAGGGACATTACTAACCTCACTGAAAAAAGATGACATTCTATATACAAGATACAAAAGGACTAAATGATTCCAAGAAATTTGGGGGAAGTATCTCCCTGTTATGGAGAAAATTAATCGGAATTGGACTCCACCTACAAAGGCAATACTGAAGGAAAAACCCAGGAGAAGAAAGTCTAGAAGATGCACGAAGTTCAGAGAAGATCACTGCTCCTAGACTGGCTCAACCTTAAACTCACTAAGATCTTATCTGTGTAAGGGGAACAGAGGCAGAAGAACTCAGAACAACCCACAAGAGCCAAGTAGAAGTTGCTTAGTTTATCTGGCCAGGTTGAGAAGAGTAACTGGAAAAAGAAGTCTTCTCTGAAAGATGACCAATGAGGAGAGACTTTTATATTCAAAGATGTTATAAATCTTAATGGTTAAAATAGTACAGCATTATCATGTGAAGAGACAAATGATGAGAATAGAACAGCCAGAATAATATCAATACATCTGGGAATCTGGAACTGTATTCTAGTAATTTAACATATATGCTTTCCCACATTTTAACATCTCTGCAATCAGGGCATATTATACAGATGGATGGGTATAGTAAATCAATAGTGTACTTGATTCAAATCCATGTGGTGGGAAGATGATAAAGTTCTAGAGATGGATGCTGGTAAAGACTGTACAAAATGTAAATGTATTTAATGCCACAGGATTTTACATTTAAAATGGCTTCAAATGGTTTAAAAATCAGTAATTTTTTCATTATGTACATTTTGCCACAATTTGAAAAATCTAGATTTGCCAGGTAAAATTGAAACTTTCTTCTAGCATTGTAAAATAAAGCCAGTTTATTTATATAGGTAAATAAGACATATGGTACATGATAAAGGTGATACATCAAATGAGTGAGCACTGAGTTATTAGTAGTTATTCAATCAACAATGTAGCATGACTAGACAGATCTGGAAGAAAAATTTGACAGTATATCACAAGCCAATATGAACTCCAAAGAGATCAACAATTTCAATTTAAAAAGTAGAACAAGGAAAGGAGATGACAACATGCTAGAATACTTTTAACCTTGCTATGGGAAAAGTCTTTCTAACTATGACACAAATTTTAGAAGAAAAAAGAAAAAGTCAAAAACCATAGAAATATCAAAAAGAAATGCAGAAACTGTTGCTGGGATAAAGAGCAAGAACACTATGGAGAACAAAAGGAAATGTCAACCCAGGTTGGCTCCTGGAAGACACCAGGAGGCCAGCAGAGCCAGGACAAGACAGGATTGGGTTGGGGGATGGGAAGAACTTTCCCTGCTCTTGGATAAAGATCCTACAGTCTTTTCTGACTCTGGCAAACCGGAAGTCAGATGGGATCTTAGTCCCTACCATTGGGGAAAAAAAAAAAAATCTCTGAGCTAAGAATTCCAAGACTGCTAGGGAAAATTTGACCTTGATATGAATTTGTGGGCTTCCTGGTATCCACCCGCGATTTGATTCTACCTAAACCTGGGTCCCCCTTACACCTCAACCTGATCATTTACGCAAAATCAAAATCTCAAAGAGATCTTGAGTGCTAGAGAAAACCTTTGCTCTTTGATTCATTGCTTCCCAATGACTTAGTAAGATCAGAAACTTTATATTAAAGCATGAGTAAAATAAAGGAAGAATTTATTTTTTTATCGGTATCAGGAATCAAACTCACGACCACGTGCTTGCAAGGCAGGCACTCATGCCGCTGAGCTAAATTCCCAGCCCAGAGGAAGAATTTATTTAAAATGAAATTTCTCCTTCTTCACAGTACTGACGTTTGGGGCCAGGTTATTCTTACTTGTGCAGATCTCTTCTGAGCACTGTATGATGTCTGGAACCAGCCGTAACTTCTATTTCATCTTCAACCATTGAGACAAGCAAAAATGTCTCCCCAAATTGTAGAATCCCTTAATGGCAAAATTGTTCCAAATTGTGACCCAATTGTGTTTAAAGAAATCTACCAATATGTATTCATCTGTATAGAAGTAGTTTGCTTCAGAGTAATTACTTTAGTAATTGTACACTTACTCAGTAATGCTGTTTTCAAAAATAATTTTCAGCCTTTCTGTATGAACTTTCTAAATTATTTAGAATTTCACTTAAATGACCTCATAGGAGAAAAATATTTGTCCATTGTCTATAAAATCAAGTTTATGTAAACTTATAAAATCATTATGGAAATCAATATCAAGATTTCTCAAAAAACTACAAATGAATATTCCATTTGAGCCAGCTATTCCCATTCCAGGAATTGTTTTGAGCAAGTAAAGACATTCATATTGCAGTGATACATGCATACCTATATTTATAGCTGCATAGTTCATATAGCTAAATCTTGGAAACAGCCTACATATATATCAACATAGGAATGGATTTAAAGATGTGGTATTTATACATGATGGAGTAATACTCTACCATAAAGATAAACTTGAGTCATTTCTAGGAAATTTGATGTGCCTTGAGATCATATGGTTAAGTGAAAGAAGCTAGACACACAAGCCTAAATATTGCACTATTTCTCTTATATGAGAAACCCAAAGTATAAACAAAGAGCAAGATAAAAGAGGATAGGAAATAGGGAGAAGATCTTTGTCATGGTTAGAAGAGGATCAAGAGATGCGGTGAGTAGAGGGCAAGGGGATGAAAAAAGGAATTAAGATGTGTTACATATCTGCCCCAGCTCCACACAAGGAATGGAAACATGATGCACTGCAAACATGTACCAAAGAAGCCGGGATGAGGAAATGGATAGTGAGCCTAGGGAGGGGAGAGAAAAGGGATGAGAACAAGGAATTAAGATGTGCTAGTTACATGTACCAGATCCCCACAAGGAATGTAAACATGTCTACTACAAACACGTACTGATAAAAAAAAAAAACACAACAGAATGGTTTTGAAGATAAATGGATCAAGCTGAGCCATAACTTTATCAGTGGGGTGGCAGCAAGTGGACTGAAGCTCAATTTAATGATAAAAGAATTTACTACTGGCATTTTTACCTTCTGTTTTATAAAATGAGCACAATTCCAAAGGAACAAATCCAGAAATATTAAGGATGTGGCAATACTAGTGGGATAAACAGAGTATCATGAGGTAACTATCATTGAGGGAACACTCATTTAAATATGTACATATGTCAGCAAAGTAATTTTACTTTTTTATTTTATTTTATTTTTTAAATTTTATTTAAAGAGAAAAAAACCACAACCAAACAAAAGAGAAAAAGAGTAGCAAAAATACAGAATTCCAAAGGGAAAAAATAAAAGAACGGCAACAACAAAAACAAAAACACTAAGAAATTGCCACTTGATAAGTTACATACTGTCATTGTTGGAAATAGTTGTTCAAGTTACAAAATTAAAGCACACAAAGTAGACATTCAAACAGTGAGACTGTTAACAGTTCTGCTCAACCATCTAACAAAAACAGTAATATGGTCATCTGTCTTCTTAAACATTCATGCAGTTATATCCTTTAGAACACTTTCTTTTCCTCTCTTTTACAGTACAAATTATGCATTTTTGGTTTTATTACTCCTATGTTTCTTATTACTTTTTACACTAGAGACACAATGTGATATTTATAAATATGATTCTTATTTATTTCGCTAATGAGGATAATCTCAAGCTGTCTGCATTTCCTTATGAAGGGCACAAGATCATCCTTTTTATAGCTGAGTAATAGTCCACATCTTTTTCATCCACTCTGGGGTTGATGGGCATCTTGGTTGTTTCCAAGATTTAGCTATTACAAATTATGCTGCTATAAACATGGATGTACATATATCACTGTGATATGAACTTTTCAGTTCTTCTGGGAAAATACCCAAGAGGGGAATAGCTGGGGTGAATGGAGCTTCCAATCTAGTTTTCTGAGAATTATCCATATTGATTTCCATAGTGGTTGTACCAGTCTACACTCCCAACAACAGTGGAGCAGTGTTCCTTTTTCATGCAGCCTTGCCAACATTTGTTATCAGTTGATTTCTTGATGGCAGCTATTCTTTCCAGTGTGAGATGATATCTCAATGTTGTTTTAATTTGCATTTCTAGAATGACCAGTGATGGTGAACATTTCTTCATGTATTTTTTTCCATTTGAATATCTTCATATGAGAACTGTGTGTTCATCTCAGATACCCATTTTTGGAGAGGGTCTTTGTTATGGATTGCAAACTGGTGGTCAACTTAATGCCAGCTGGATTACATCAGCATGGCACTGAGCGGAGATGTTTCACCTGGGGAAGGTTGCCAGCATAAATGGAGACATGGAGAAGGAGAAAGAAGAGCATTGGGACATTAAGGTGTTATGGTGTTGAGACGTTGAGGTGTTGTGGGTTTTCCTACATGTTGCTGTTTGAGCCGTTAGGTTCTCCTGGAGAAGCTCTGGCCCTCACACCGAGCATTGCTTCCTGGCTCCAGAGGGGAAGACATGTACACTTGGTCTCCAGGATGAACTCGTCACATTGGCTTCCTGGCATGTACTCGACTGTGCTTGTCGTGGGAGGAGCTCAGGGCCTCCATGTCACTGAAGACGGCTGTGGTGCTTTTCAGGATAGCCCTGGTGTTTGTTGTGAGTGTTACTTCTTGGCTCCAGCGTAGAACCCTCAACCTACCAGACAGCTCCTTCACCCTGCTGGCATAGACTTCCTAGTTTCCACCACTGACCTTTGGGCCTTCCTGGCACAGATTCATAAAAGGGACTGGCCTGAGTCCTGCTTGTGGGCTTTAGACCTCTATTGGACTCGTGGGAGGCATTGTCATGAGCTCTGGGTCTTTATCTGGGCTCATGTGGGACATTGCTGTGGGATTTAGGACCTTGACTGAATATTCTATGTCTTTGGTGTTGTGAATAGATTTCCTGCATTTTCTTGTGTTAACTCTGGGTGACCATCATAAAAATAATATTATAAACTCCATGTCCTGATTCTAATTGTTCTCTGCACAACCCCTGATTACAACAGTCTTTGAATTTGGGCAGCTCGATGTTTTTCAATTCTTTATATGTTCTTGATATAAGTCCTTTGTCTGAGGGGTTGCTGGCTGGAATTCTTTCCCATTCTGTGGGTTTTCTTTTCACTCTGATGTTGATTTCTTTTGAAGTGCAGAAACTTTTCAATACTATGAGATCCCAGTTGTTGACTCTCTGAAGTGTTTCCCATGTAGTTTGTGTTTTGTTCATGAATTCTCTGTCTACCCCTATGTCTCCAAGACTTCTACCTACCTTATCTCTAGTAGATTTAGTGTTTCTGTTTTAATGTTTAGGTCTTTGATACACTTAGACTTTAGTTTTGTGCATGTGATAGGCATGGATCTAGTTTCAGTCTTCTGCATGTTGAGAGCCAATTTTTCCAACACCATTCATTAAAGAGGCTATCCTTCTTCCAATGAACATGTTTAGCCTCTTTGTCAAATATCAGGTGGCTGAGTGTCTGTACCTATACTTGCATCTTCTAATCTGTAACATTGATCCTCAGGTCTATTTCTTTGCCAGTACCATGCTGATTTTATCACTGTGGCTTTGTAGTACATTTTCAAGTCAGGAATTGAGATGCCTCCTGCCTTGCCTTTATTGCCCAGAATTGCCTTTGCTATTCCAGGTTTCTTCTGTATCCAAATAAATTTTAGGAGTGTTTTCTCTAGATCTGTGAGGTATGTTAATGGTATTTTCATTGGGATTGCGTTAAATGTGTATAACAGTTTTGGGAGTATGGCCATTTTCATGATGTTGGTTCTTCCTAGCCAAGAGCATGGAACATCTTTCCATTTTCTAATATCCTCTTCAATCTCCTTTTTTAGCATAGTATAATTTTCAGTATATATGTCTTTTACATTTTTAGTTAAGTTGATTCCTAAGTATTTCATTTTTTTTAGATGTTATCGTGAAGGGTGATATTTCCATAATTTCTCTCTCGGTGAGTTTCTTGTTTGTGTACAGGAATGCTATTGATTTTTGCATGTTGACTTTTTATCTGTCTACACTGCTGAATTTGTTTATTACCTCTAGTAGTCTTTTAATGGAGCTTTTTGGGTCTTCTATATAGAGTATCATGTCATCTGCAAATAGTGATAATTTAAATTCTTCCTTTCCTATCTTTATTCCTTTTATTTCTTTCTCTTTTCTGATTGCCCTGGCTAGTGTTTCCAGAACTATATTGAAAAGGAGTGGTGATAGGGGACATCCTTGTCTTGTTCCTGATTTTAAAGTGAAAGCTTTTAGTTTTTGTCCATTTAGTATAATATTGGCTATTGGTTTGTCATAGATGGCCTTTATAAAGTTGAGGTAGACACCGTGTATTCCGAGTTTCTGAAGGGTTTTTATCATGAACATGTGTTGCACCTTATCAAAAGCTTTTTCTGCATCTATTGAGATGACCATGTGGTTTTTGTCTTTGGCTCTGTTGATTACATTTATTGATTTGCATATGTTAAAACATCCCTGCATTCTGGAATGAACCCCACTTGGTCATGATGTATAATTTTCTTGATGATTTACTGCATTCTATTTGCTAGTATTTTATGGAGAATCTTTGCATCTATGTTCATTAGTGAGACTAGCCTATAGTTCTCCTTCTTGGTTGGGTCTTTCTCTGGTTTTGATATCAGAGTAATACTTGCCTCCAGGAATGAATTAGGAAGGATTGATTTCTTTTCAATTTCATTGAAGAGTTTAAGGAGCATTGGCATCAAGTCTTCTCTAAATTTCTTATAGAATTCACCTATGAATCCATCAGGACCTGGGCTTTTCTTTGTTGGTAAGTTTTTTTTATTACATTTTCAATTTCAGTAGCTGATATTGGGTAATTCAAAATTGATATATCTTCTTGGTTGAGTTTTGGTAATTCATATGTTTCTAGAAATCTGTCCATTTCCTCTGTGTTTTCCTCTCTATGTGAGTAGAGATTTTCAAAGTAGGTGTTCATGATCTTTTGAATTTCCATGGGATCTGTAATAATTTCTCCCTTTTTGGTCCTTATTGCATGAATTTGGGTTTTTTCTTTGTTTTTCTTTATAAGTTAGCTAGAGGTTTGTCAATTTTGTTTAATTCTCTCAAAAAAACAGCTTTTTGATTCATTAATTCTTTGGTTTTTTTTTTTTAGTTTCAATCACATTGATTACTGCTTTAATCTTTACAATTTCCTGTCTTCTATGAGCTTTAGATTTAACTTGCTTTTCTTTTTCTAGAAGCTTGAGATGAAGCAGTAGACCGTTTATTTGTGCTTGTTCTGTTTTCTTGATATGAGTTTATTGCTATATATTTACCTCTTAAGACCACTTTCATTGCATCCCATAGATTACAATAGGTTGTTTCTGCATTTTCATTGAATTGCAGGTATTGCTTTATTTCTTTTTTTAATTTCATCTGTAGCCCACTGGTTGTTCAAAAGGTTGTTATTTAACTTGCATGTATTTATGCCAGTTTTGCAATTTCTTTTGCCATTAATTTCCAATTTCAGTGTGCTATCATCAGATAGTATACATGGGATAATTTCAATACTTTTGCATTTACTTAAGAATGTTTTATGGGATAATATATGGTCTATTTTGGAGAATGTCCCATGGGCAGCTGAGAAGAATGTGTATTCTAATGTGGTTGGGTGGAACACTCTATAAACATAATTTCAATACCTTTGCATTTACTTAAGAATGTTTTATGGGATAATATATGGTCTATTTTGGAGAATGTCCCATGGGCAGCTGAGAAGAATGTGTATTCTGATGTGGTTGGGTGGAACACTCTATAAACATCTACTAAGTTCAATTGCTAACAGGCAGGATTCAGTTCTATTATTTCTTTGCTGATTTTTTGGTCTAGTGCATCTATCTCTTTGTGATAGTGGGCTGTTAAGTTCACCTGTAATAATTGTGTTCTTATGTATTTGGTTTTTCATGTCCTTTAGTATCTGTCTTATATAGTTGGGTGCTCCTGTGTTTGGTGCATATATATTTATAATTGTTAGTTCTTTGTCTTGAATTTTTCCACTTATGAGTATGTAGTGACCTTCTTTGTCTCTTTTAATTGTTTTAGGTTTGAAGTTCACATTGTCTGCAAATAGAATAGTTACCCCTGCTTTTTTCTTGGTTCCTATTGCATGGAATACTGTTTTCCATCCTTTGACTTTTAATCTATGAGTTTCTTTTTGAATCAGATGTGTTTCTTGTATACAGCATATTATGGGATCCTGTTTCTTGATCCATTCTGTCAACCTGTTTCTTTTGATATGTGAATTAAGCCTATTTACATTTATGAATATCACTGATATGTACTGGCTTGACTTTGCCATGTTGTGTTACTGTTGTTAATTTCCTGCTTTTCTCTCTTGTTTACTTTCTTGTCCAGCCTGGTGGTTTCTTTCTGTTGTTGTTCTGGAGATTGTGGTCATTTTTATCTCTATCTAGGATGTCCTTCAGCACTCTTTCTAAAGTTGGTTTGGTGGATATGAATTTTTTTAGTTGTTCTGAGTCATGGAAGTATCTTGTTTCTCCATTAAATTTGAAAGACAATTTTTCTGGGTACTCAGTCTGGGTTGAAAGTTGTTTTCTTTTAGGACTTGAAATACTTCACTCCAAGCTCGTCTTAACCTGAAGGTTTGTGCTGAGAAGTCTGCTATGATTCTAATAGGCTTTCCTTGATAGGTGAGTTGTGTCTTTTCTCTGACAGCTTTTAGTATTCTGTTTTTATGCTGTATGTCTGAGATATTAATATTTATATGTCTGGGTGTAGATTTATGTTGGTTATGACTGTGTGGCATCCTATATGCCTCACTTATTTGTATATTCAATTTTTTCCCCATGTTTGGGAAATTTTCTGCCATTATTTCTGTGAACAGCTTAGCTACATCCTTTGCATTATCTCCTGCCTCCTCACTAATGCCTATTACTCTAACATTGTTTCTCCTGGCATCATCTTGTAGCTGTTGTATTGTAATTTCATGCTGCTTTCATAAGTTCTACCCTTTCAAGATCGCTATCTGCAATCCTGTCCTCAAGGTCTGAGATTCTATCCTCAGCTTCATTTAAATGGCTTTGCAGGCTTTCAATACAATTTTTTGCTTCTTGCATATTTCTTTCACTTTGTTTCATAGATTCTGCTTGTTTTCTGCATTGTTTATTCAAAGTTTCAATCAATTTCCCATGTTCTTGTAGTTTCTTATCTATTTCTTCTCTAGCTATGTTGAGCAGCTCATTTACTAAGGATGTTACATTTGTCTTTACATAAGACATTATTTCTAATTTGAGTTCCTCCATAGCCTCATGGATTTGTTTCTTTACTTCATTTGCTATCTTTTCAGAGATTTCTGGTACATGAATTTTGGAGTCCTCTATTTCATTATTGCCTGTACTTGCCCCTGATGGACTAGATGTTCGGGATTGCATTTTGCCTTTTTGTTTAGTCATTTTCACCTTTTGGGTAAATTTCTGGTCTTTCTATTCCAACAGTCACAACTTTCTGTAGTGTGTGTTTCAGGGTTCTACTATATGGTTGATGTTTGTCAAATTGCTGGGTACCACAAGGAAGAGGAGCTCCAGTCTCCTGAATTTCTCCTACTGTGTTTGTTGGGTGAGTTCTACATTTTTTCTGGGATAATTAGCCCAGAAGTATTGATGTAGGGCAACTCTTAGTTCCTGCTGTTGTTATATCTTCAGGTTGTGGCAGGTCACCTGGTCTCCCTGGCTATAGAGTTTGTGTCAGCTGACACAAACTACTGTGTCTCTGGCGGGTCTCATAAGTTCTTTTAATTTCCTCTAATTTGGGGCAGGGCGATATTGGCGCACTCCTCAACCTGTCTGATGTTCTCTGTGTGAGTGGAGGGGGTTACCCACTCTCTTGCCAGGTTAGCCAAGGTCTTAAACTTGGAGGGAGTTTCACTTCAGTCCCTATTTACCCACTGCAGACCTCTGTTATATGGGGCAAACTCACCACACTGACTGAAGCTTGATGAGGTCTTCTGTTTGGGTGAGGGGTTCCTGAGCCTCTCATTGGGCCAGCATGGTAGTCCACTATAGTCCAGTATTCCCGGTGGAAGGGTGGGTTCGGCAGTTGTGGTCTCAGGCAGCTCAGGCCCTCCACAACCAGTCTCCCGGATGTTTCTTGCAGGTGAAGGGCAGGCCCAGAAATCCCCAGCAGCCCTGGAGAGCTCTGGTCCCCAGGATGTTCTCTGGGAGCTAAAGACAGGCCTAGCTATCCCCAGCAGCCCCGGAGAGCGCAAGTCCCGTGATGTTCCCTGCGGGAGAGGGGCGGGCCTAGCTGTCCCCAGCAGCCCAGGAGCACTTTTTTATTTTTTTAATCCATTACAATTCTACAAATTTTCAAGTTTGTTAGCGATTACTCTATATGTGTATATGTCTGTGCTGCTAAATATATATAGATAATAGGTATATATCTTACACACACATTAAAGAAGCAAGAATACATATCTATTAACCTACCACACAGAAGTTCACATTTTGTTGGATGCTTTATGGTTTACATTTCTTCTGTATACTTCTTTTATCACCTTCTCCCCTTTTTGCCATTTCTTGCTAACACATTGGGTTGACCCATTCTCTAGGGAATTGAACAGAACAGCAGAAGGCAAATAAGCAGATTTATTCTAACTTTTAGATTATAAAGTTTATGCACTTAGCCACACAGAAGAATTTGGGGCAAAAACAAGCGGTTTCATGTCTCCTAAACCAGAAATACATGTTTTAGGCTTGGAGTGGGGAAAGTTAGAGGAAAAGTCCTTGGTGCAGACCCCAGAGAGAGGGGTAATAAGCCCTGAGCAGGCACAAAGTAGCATGACAGGGACTGAAAGCATGAAGGGTCAGGCCTTGTTGCCTGGGGGTAACCTGGGACAGGTGGCTGATAAGGTTCTGGACAACCAGAGAGTTTTTTTTTAACCCCAGTGGAGAGTAAAGGCAGTAAAAACTTCTAAGTGTTCCCAATAGGCATGAAGTATTGCAGAAAAGCTCTAGAAAGTGAAGGAATCATACAGGCCACTACAACATATCTCTTCACACAGGTGCAGAAGAAGTAGACAAAGATGTAATGGGACCCTGGATTCAGGGGATAGCAATATAATCAGAGAACATGGGCGATTAAAAGGCTTCTCCTCCCAATTGAGTTGATATGATGTAAGTTTCCTGTAACTTGCTGGGAAATGGGGAGAAGGTGCTCACAGATTAGATAAGAGGCAGGGTTTCACGATCCCAAGAAATAAAAATTATGTTCTTACATCAGATAAAGTAAGCATTATGTTAAAAGTTGTTAAAGAGACATGTTCATTATTTAATGATGAATGAGTCAATTCATAAAGATGATATAATAATTATATATGTATATGCACCTAATATCAGAGAACATAACTACATAGAACAAATATTAACAGATTTGAAGGGAGAGAGAAAGGGAAACTAAAGTACAATAATAGGATTCAACATGGATTCAGACAGAAAATTAATATGAAAACACAGAACTTGAAGCACATTTTACACTAAATATACTTAGCAGACATATATAGAACATTCTCAACAACAGCTGCATGTACAACATGCTCTAGTATAAGTCATATGAGAGGCCACAAAACAAGGGTTAAGACATTTAAAAATCCTGTTGATTATCTTTTCCAACTACATTGATATGAGCCAAAAAATAAGTAATCATAAGAAAACTGGAAAATACACAAATACATGGAAAGTAAACAATGTGTTCTTGAGTGACTAGTACAACAAAGAAGAAATCAAAAACGGAAATCTGAAAGTACCTTGAGACAAATGTAAAAACACAACTTAAAAAACATACAGGACTTAACAGTATCAAGAAGGAAGTTTATAGTAATAAATGCCTATAATAGAAAGGAAGAAATATCTAAAATAAAAAATCTAACATTATACACTAAGCAACTAGAAAAAGAAAAGACACTAAATCTCAAGTTAGCAGAAGGAAAGAACCAACGTAGACCACAGCAACAATAAATGAAATAGACTAGGAAAACAAGAGTTGGTTTTATGAAAATATAAAATTGACAAAATCATTAGCTAGACAATGAAAAAGAGACTCAAAGAGGAGACATTACCATAGATACCAGGGAAATACAAAGAGGTTGTGTAAAGTTTTTCTCTATTGTGTATCTCTTAATGTGAGTGGTTCCCAGACCTGACTGACAACTAGAATCAGAGGGAGAGAATTGGATAGTTAGTGTCTGGGGGAATTTGTGATTATACGCTAGGTTGGCAACCTCTTTTTTTAACACTACATAGATCACCTTTAGGACAACACCCACAACATATTGAATAGGAATGAACCACTTCATAGAAGATATAATTAATGAAAGATATCAAAACTAGTAAAACATCAGATTAAGAAGATCAGAAAAAAAAGGTGTAACTGATATGAAAAAGACTGAACTGATGATTCAGAAGGATTCAAAAGAGATGTGAAATCTGGGGTGCATGTCTGAGACAGCATGCATACCTAGGATAACTTCTTCTTTGGGGTGTCAAATAAGCTTCAAACCCTCAAGCATCTGTGTGAGAGAAAATACCTACTATATCTAGTACACTGCCTTGTTATTTAGTCAAACAAAACTGATTAAGTCAAATTACAAAAGCATTACACACCTAGCTTTCTGCTTTTCAAATGGTGTTGTCACAAATCAAGGCAGATGCTCTGCCTGCCAGTACAGACTGTGCAACCTACAATGGTGACACCAGTGAGAGGAGGTCGTGCCTCAGACACAAAGAAGTCCAAAGGTAAGCAAGGCATCGCTGGGTGAGAAACTTTTGATTTGTTGTTTCTATGGACAAAAGGGGTAGCAGTTAGCACAGTGATCACATTTGCCTGCACCTTCCTCCAGAGCAGTGAAAGGAGGGAATTTTCTTTTTTTTTTTTTAATGTTATTTAAAGAGAAAAGAAAAAAAAAACAGCCAAACAAAATGAAAGAGGGTAGCAACTGGTCATTCGAGAAATGCAAATTAAAACAGCATTAAGATTTCTTTTTTTTTTTCCATTTTATTTTAAAGAGAATAAGACAAAAGAGGTCAGTACAGAGCAGATCAGAACCGGACAACATAGGGAAAACAATACTTAACATTAAGACAACCAGACATTAACAATAGCTATCACAATATTTCTTTCTCTGCTATAGTTGAGCATAGTTTCAAATACAATAATATCAAACATAACAAAAAAGTATAAAACCATTCAAAGTGTGAAAGAATTACAGGGCATTCTGAACCAAATAACAGAGAATGATCAATGAGTACTATAATATCTCATTTTCAATAAAAAATTTTTGTTTATACTTTCACGCATATTCAAATCCCAATAAGACACAATGTGATAGATAGAACCAATGGAAATAGAAGAATAGAAGCTTGGTAGGACTTCTAAGAAGGACAGTATTAAATCAGCAATAGCTGTCATGATGTTTTGTTCTCTTCAAAACAGCTGTTCATAGCATCACGTATAATAAAGTAAAAAAAAACAGGATAAAATCATTCCAACTGATGAATGAAAACATTGAAAGTCTTCAAAGCTATGAGATGGAGACTCATGCTTACCATAAAATCTTATATACTCTTGTCAACACTCATACAAGGGAGACTATACAGCATTTACACATGTGAGTTTGGTTTATTTCTTTATGAGTATGGTCTCAAGTCATGTCCATTTATTTATAAATATCTCAATGTGATCATTCTTTATAGCTGAGTAGTACTCCATTGTATAGAAATACCATGACTTTTTTATCCATTCCTCAGTTGATGGGCACTTAGGTTGTTTCCAAGATCTGGCTATTACAAATTGTGGCTGCTATAAACATGGCTGCACATATATCACTGTGGTATGATAGTCTCAGATCTTCTGGGAATATGCCTAGAAGTCGAATAGTTGGGTCAAATGGGACTTCCAGACCCAGCATTTTGAGGAATCTCCAGACTGACCTCCACAGTGGTTGCACCAGTCTACACTCCCATCAACAGTGTAGAAGAGTTCCTTTTTCCCCACAGCCTCTACAACACTTGTTGTTGGTAGTGTTTTCTATCTTGGCCATTCTTTCTGGAATGAGATGGAATCTCAGTGTGGTTTTAATTTGCATTTCTCTCATGACTAATGATGATGAACATTTTTTCATGTATTTATTTGCCGTTCATATTTCTTCATCTGAGAACTGTGTATTCATTTCCGATGTCCATTTTTGGATTGGGTCTTTGAATTTCGAGGGTCTGATTTTTTTTAATTCTTTATAAGTTCTAGACAGAAGTCCTTTGTCTGAGGGACTGTCCATTAAGATTTTTTCCCAATTTGTGGGTTTTTCTTTTCACTCGGCTGGAAATCTCCTTTGATGTGCAGAAACTCTTTAATAAGATGTGGTACCAGTTATTGATTCTGGGAAGTATTTCCCATGTAGTTTGATTCTTGTTCATGAATTCTCTTCCTACCCCTATATCTTTGAGATTTTTACCCACTTTGTCTTCCAGCAGATTTAGTGTTTCTTTTTTAATACTTAGATCTTTGATCCATTTAGATTTTAGTTTAGCACATGGTGATAGGCATGGGTCTAGTTTTAGTCTTCTGCATATAGATAGCCAGTCTTTCCAACACCATTTGTTAAAGAGACTGTCATTCTTCCAGCGAGCATGTTTGGCCCCTTTATCAAAGATAAGGTGGTTGAGTGAGTTTGTGGTTGTGGTTGTATCTTCCAATCTATTCCACTGATCTTCAGGTCTGTTTTCATTCCAGTACCATGTTGATTTTATTACTGTAGCTTTGTAGTATAATTTCAAGTCAGGGGTTGTGATGCCTCCTGCCTTAACTTTGCTGCTTAGAATTGCCTTTGCTATTCTAGGTCTCTTCTGGTTCCAGATGAATTTTAGGAGTGATTTCTCTAGATCTATGAGGTATGTTAGTGCTATTTTGATTAGGATTGCATTGAATCTGTATAGTAATTTTGGGAGAATGGCCATTTTCACAATGTTTGTTCTTCCTATCCATGAACAGGGATGCCTTTCCATTTTGTGAGGTCCTCTTTGATTTCCTTTTTCAGGGTATTTTAATTTTCACTGTATAGCTCTTTTACTTCTTTTGTGAGATTAATTCCTAAGTATTTCATTTTTTTGGGATACTAGTGTAAAGGGTGTAGCTGCTCTCATTTCTCTTTCAGTACTTTTGTTGTTAGTGTATAGAAATGCTATCGATTTTTGAGTATTGACTTTGTATCCAGCTACATTGCTGAATTTATTTATTATGTGTAGCAGTCTTTCAATAGAGTTTTGGGGGTCTTCTATGTAAAGTATCATGTCATCTGCAAATAATGATAATTTAACTTCCTCTTTTCCTATCTTTACTCCTTTTATTTCTCTTTCCTGTCTTATTGCTCTGGCTAGTATTTCCAGTACTATGTTGAATAGGAGCGGTGACAGAGGACATCCTTGTCTTG
The DNA here is from genome assembly GCA_004027295.1 of Dolichotis patagonum. Taxonomy (NCBI): domain Eukaryota; kingdom Metazoa; phylum Chordata; class Mammalia; order Rodentia; family Caviidae; genus Dolichotis; species Dolichotis patagonum. The sequence continues at coordinate 1,281 of PVJX010013369.1, read as the reverse complement.
TACCTGATTTTAAAGTAAAGGCTTTCAGTTTTTGACCATTTAATATGATGCTGGCTGTAGGTTTGTCATAGATGGCCTTTACCATATTGAGGTAAAGGCCATCTATTCCAATTCTCTGTAAGGTTCTTATCATGAATGAGTGTTGGACCTTATCAAAAGCTTTTTCTGCATCTATAGAGATGATCATGTGGTTCTTACTTTTGGCTCTGTTGATATGGTGAATTACATTTATTGATTTACATATGTTGAACCATCCCTGTATTCCTGGGATGAATCCCACTTGGTCCAGGTGAATAATCTTCTTGATGATTTGCTGCATCCTGTTTGCTAATATTTAATTGAGCATTTTTGCATCTATGTTCATTAGGGAGATTGGCCTATAGTTCTCTTTGTTAGTTGGGTCTTCCTCAGGTTTTGGTACTAGAGTAATATTTGCTTCCAGGAATGACTTAGGAAGAATTGCTTCCCTTTCAATTTCATTGAAGAGTTTGAGGAGTGTTGGAATTAAGTCTTCTTTGTATTTCTTGTAGAATTCTGCAGTGAATCTCTCTGGGCCTGGGCTCTTCTTTGTTGGCAAGGTCTTAATTACATTTTCAGTTTCATTAATAGAAATTGGGTTATTCAGCAGTTTTATATCTTCCTGATCCAGCTTTGGTAGTTCATATGTATCTAGGAATCTGTCTATTTCTTCAGTGTTATCGAACCTATAGGAGTAGAGGTTTTCGAAACAGGTGTTGATGATCTTCTGTATTTCTACAGAGCCTGTGGTAATTTCACCTTTTTCATTCCTTATTGCATGAATTTGAGTTTTTTCTCTCCTTTTTAAAATAAGGTTGGCCAGGGGCTTATCAATTTTATTTATTCTTTCAAAGAACCAACTCTTTGATTCATTGATCCTTTGTACTGTTTTCTTAGTCTCTATTGCATTAATTTCTGCTCTAATTCTTATAATTTCCTCCCTTCTTTTGGCTTGGCTTGCTCTGCTTTTTCTAGATGTTTGAGTTGTAGCATCAGGTTGTTTATTTGTGTTCATTCTGTCTTCCTGATGTGGGAACTCAGTGCAATAAATTTTCCTCTGAGGACTGCTTTCATTGCATCCCACAAATTCTGGTAAGTTGTGTTTATATTTTCATGTGCTTGTAGATATTTTTTAATTTCTTTAATTTCCTCTGTGACCCACTGGTTGCTCAAGAGTGTATTACTCAGTTTCCATGTGTTTGTGAGGTTTTTGCCGTTGCTTTTATTGTTAATTTCTAGTTTCATGGCACTATGATCTGATAA